>JXWZ01004835.1:0-21468 GCA_000956215.1 Anopheles farauti No. 4 | reverse complement strand
TGGCTGTGTATCTGTGTGGTGAGGCGGATTATCTCGGTTGATTGACTGACACGAGGCAAACGTGTCAGATCTGTGTCGAATGTCCTGTTTCGACGGTGATGATCGACCGACAGCAGAAGCATACCGTGCTGGAAAACCACTTCCGTCCATTGCCGGTGAAAATGATCGAGCAGTTTTCGGCAAAAATCTCGGCAAAACTCTTTCACACGATATCTTCCGGTTTGCTAGCAAGCAGTTGTTTGCGTCATTACTAGCAAAAAAAAAAAGAACACGCGAGGTCAATCGAACCTAGGTGCGAAACGATGACACTTGTTTACGAATCCTTTCGGCAAACCACATCCGCATTCGTATGGGTCAAATTTGTGCTACCTTTCTGCACGAGGATAGCCTACCACCACACATCCCGCCCAATCGTGGGAGGAAGTGAAAAAATCATTATAAAAAAAAAGAAAACAAGTTCACAAATTGGAAAAGCACCCATCGCGCGGCGGCTCGGTGAGCGGAGCTGAGCGAACTCTGGATTCATTTTCATGTTTCAAACACTTCCAGAATGGAGCGGGATCTTTCCTTTCAAAAAAAAAAAAGAAAAAACTATCCGGATACTTCCGTGAAAGCCAGCTTTACCATTCGGAAAAGAACCATCGTTCGTATTTTTCTTCCCGATGCCGATATTCCATTTCATTTCCACCCGGGCAGCACACGGACAGGAATAGACGGACAAGCGAAGGGTTGGCGTATTGTATCGAGACAAAAAAAATTGCACTCCGTGATGCACTGTGCTGCACCGTGCAAGAGTGCTTCCAAAAGGATGTGCGTGGAGGTGCGGATTCTCCACCACCGGGAGGACATTTTCATTCAATTCTTCACCCGCAAAGCAAAGTCCGTGCGTGGAGATGTATGCGAAGCATCGAAAGAAAAAAAAACGCACACGCGATGGGTGATACATTTGTGCACCCGGCACACGGTTGGCCCTTCATTCAGCCGAAAGAATATCTTTTGCACACCGGCCTGTTAGTTTTTTTTTTTTTTGCTTTCTATTTCGCTATCTCTCGATCCCCGGTTTCGTTCCACGCTCTACTTGTGAATGCACAGAAACGTTGTCGGCTTTTTCACCAAAAAATACTGGGTTTGTAGTGGGATTGTATCGTGTTGGTTTGGAAAGATTTTACGAAACCCAATTTTTTGTTGCTACTCTCGGTTTGATTCGTTTCGATTTCCCACATACACCCGCACACAAATGCACATAACACTGCGCCCTAATCCAGTTGCCAACGGAGCACTCGACTGCAATTGCGTTCGGTTCGGTGCAAATTCACCGGTAAAAGGAAGTCATCGAGCAGCGAGTGAATGATGCTGCTGGCGATTCCGGTGCCGGACGTGGTGCGCGTGGAACGTGCGATGACTCCACGAGTGCATAAAAATTGCAGCGAGACAGTTCCACCGGCGAACGTGTTTCTTCCACCGGGCCGAACAAACAAAGATGACGACGGCTTTATTTGGCACCGTACGGCCTCAGCCATCGGTTCGGAGGCTTTCTTAAGCAGCAATGGAAAAGAAAGCCGTCCCACAGCGTAAACAGATTAACCGTGTCGGTTGGCTAAAGTGACGAGTGGGAAAATGAAATTACCAAAATTAAATTACATCCGAGATTTTTTGCTACTTTTGCCGGAATTAAAAGTCTAGAAAAAATAAGGTCGTTACAGCTAATTTGAAGCAAATTTAAGATGCGCTAAACAGGAGAGGAATTCTCACGCACATGGTCGTTTTCTCCTCTCTCATTTTTTACATTAATATATCGTGCCCGTTTGTTTTTCTGCTCTCCTGCTGCCTTGAACCAATTTTTTATGAACTTAGTTACAAATCGATCTCGTGTCATCGTGTATGTCTTCTTCCCGCACCCCCCAATATGTTGTCTGTGTCAAGTCTGACAAGAGCGTCATAAATATCGCACACTTATTGCCCCAAGAGATGAGGAAGCCAAACAAAGGAGCGGCACCCAGGAAGAGGGAAAAACATGATGTGGGTGCTTATTAAGGCATGACGGGAGGATGAGCGTTAAGGACACTGTGGAGGACGCTATCAGTGTTTTCTGTTCTATTTTGTCGTTGTCGTTTTCGCGTAATCAATTTGGGACCGTTCGCTGAAGCCAGCATGTAGCGGCAAAGCCCTCCGATCACCGCCGTGTCGTGCGAGTAAAATGGTTTGATGACGACATTGCCATCGAAAAGCGGCATCTCCACAATTCGGCTGCGTAACGATAGAGCTCGTTCTCACGCTCGTGTCCCACCCGCCACCGGAAAGTCAAAAGCCGTACCGTGCGAATCGGCGCAAGTTGTGGAGGACTCGCTTCGCGCGAAAAATCTCCCGCCCCATTGAAACCATGGAACGCTGATGTCGTAGACGGCGATGGTAATGATAATGCGATCTGCAAGTAACGCCGGCGTACGGCGTGGGAAACGCGCTGATAAATGGAAGCAAGCCTGGAGCCCACACGGTGATAATAACATCCACACGAAACGTTTCAAGCTTCCGGCTTCGAGCAGGGCGGGTGAGAATTACCATCACCAATAAGTGATATCGCATATGACGCGTTCTCGAATGTATCATACATATGCATGGTTGTGTGAAGAGTTTTTGTTTCTATTTCCATTTCTTCATACTTCAGCCGTTTTTGGTCGCCCTGAGGCTGATGAGCCATCTTCTGGTTTGTTGTCAAACAGGGAAGTTGAAAAGAACAGACTGGCGGAAGTGTAATAAATTAGGAAAAGCGTTGCAAAGCACGCCGAAAATGGTGGTGTGTGTAGGAGGAAATGCGTACCGACGGAAAAATGAAGACAAACTCAGCAGCAAAGGTTTGTTTCTCAGTTCAAAGGTTTATTGAATACGCATATTGGATGATAAATATTGAATATTGTTTGGCCGTTACGTACGCCCACACATAAAGAATGAAATATTTTATACCCAAAGCGACCTATTTGAATCGAGTTCAAGTTGTGTAGAGTTTATACGATACTTATTTATGAACTTAATTCTGTTTAGCGTGGGAATTGATTTTTTTTTATTTAAAGAATTTCGTATCGTTCGTATTATTCGACTAGAAAAGTTTCAAACTGTTTTCAAAAATTCAAAAAACCCGGCCTACTGATTATAATTTTAAAGCTCGTTGTGCCGAAATTCCGACGGTTTTATTCGAACTTGTGTCGAACCGTCGAGTCGCTTCGAGCGAATCAATTGGCATAACTTTCAGCCGTACCGTTCCGATCAATGCTTACTCACGGCACGCCACAGGATAATGAAGATATCTTCTACCGCGCCTCACCGTTCGACCTAATATTTTGCGTACCACGAAGTTGCAAGTTGTGGAGTTTGAAATCCGAAGGAAAAAGTTACGATGATTTCTGGGTCGCTCCGGTGGCGACTGTTGACTTGCCGGTTTTTGGTAAATAGTTATCAAACTTCGGAACTTCAAACGCCCAAATGCTGTTTTATCGCGACCCGCACGTCCCGTGCGCAGAAGGGTTTTGGTAAACGGGGCGCGCTTTGTCGAAATTAATGGAATTTCCGGCCACTCGAGAGGCAGAACCCCGAACGAGCGAAAGAGAGAAAGAGAGAGAGAGAGAGAGAATGAATTTGTTTGGAAGTGGCCACACCGAGGTGGTATCTTCATTCGAATGTTTACATTCCTGAGACGGGACGAACGTGCCTCAAATGATTATTTGCCAAACAGGTCGAAAAGAAGGTACAGTAGCGCGGTAAAAATATATAAAATCGGTTCTGCTCTATTTAAAGTTGACGAAAGTGTCAACCCTAAAGCGGCAGGTTGGACTAGTAAAGGAAAGAGAAAGAGGTTGAGCTATTTAGTTTTGTGCCCATTCATGACTCCGTCCCTCCGGAAAGGTTATCCTTTGGTTGCACCTCGCACCTGTGAGGTGAAAGAAGATTCTTCGATAAATCCTCCATGCTAATCGTGTTTTGTGTGCTGTTTTCTCTGAAAACAGCAGAATGTACAGAAACTCCGCTAATTAGTGAGTTCGCGAAAGGCATGGCTCTGGTTAGGATGAAGTAATAACTTTAAGCTCGGTGGCCTAACGTCCATAAGGTATCGTCACAATATAACGATCTTTTTTAATCCAAACAGTGTGATTTAATGTTCCACAGAAATACGCTAACGTTCCGGTAACATTTATTCAGGCCAAATCACGCCGAGCTATGATGTGTCACTATTGTTCTTTTTAGCTATTCTTGTCATCTCGAACTGTTCGAGCCGGAGCAAATTTGATCTAATCAATGTCAAAGCATAGCAAATGATGCATGCCGTCCGCTTTAAAACGAGGGTGCAGGCGAATGGCATGCGAAATACAAAAAAAATAGAATGAACAGGCAGTTCTCGAAATTCGGAAAAAGTGCTGGTTCATTTTCAGTTTTCTCATATATTTTTTTCTCTATCAACGTCAATCCGATCGTTGATGATTTTCTCTTTTTTACTCTCAACAAGCAGCGTCGTTTTTACGCGGGCTTCCGAACGGGCACGATTGACACAGTGATGTGGCGAAAAAAAAGTGTCTAATGAACGTCTCTGTTCACATACTTCCCGATACTGTAGGTTATTTACAACTTGCAGAGAATAGTTTTTTTTTGCAAAACCTACATTACGTGAACGATCCAAATGATGCATTCCATCCTCTCGATTTCGCTGTCTTTTTCATCAAAATTATGCATATGTTTCTCATAGCTTCAAAAACCTACACCCTAGGAATCAAATCTTTCTAACGCTCGAAATCCCAGCATTCAATCTGCTTGTATAAACATCCAGCCGCTGCATGCGAGTATGTGCCTCATCGTGATCGATCATGTTTGCTGCGCGCGAGGTCGTAAACGTTTCGGTACCGGATGCAGATTGCAACGACGTGGTGGGTGGCTAGGTTGGAAAGCACGAAAAACGTGTCCACTTCACCAGCAGCATGTTGCGATACACATACAGCTGTGCTGTGAGCAAAGTTAGGAGCAGCCGGCATTGGACAGGATGTCAAAACACTCCACAATCAAACATATCGTGGGTGTGGGTTTCGCTAAATTCGCGACTTTGGTCGGATGAAGTCAGAGTTTTTTTGTTTTGTTTTTCTTTTTCTAGTCGAAAGGAGCAAACAAATACAAACAGGATGCAAAATGATGGATGAGAGAAACAAGTCTCCTACTTTAAGCACACAGTGCGCACGGTAACGAAGGTAGTACAAAACGGTGTCATAGGACGAGGCAAAAATCTAAAAATCTCGCATCCCGAACAAGCTAGAAATTAAACAAATCCTTAACAAATAGAGAGCGGAACAGTTCCTACGCTCTACTGTCCTGTGTTTGGCCCCGGTTGTCGCCAGGATTTTTTTCGTCTCTTATCCGCATGTAAAAAGAATGCGTAGTGATTTTATTTTCCATTGCAATCGGCCATATAAAAAACCGAAAAATAGTGACTTTCCTCGAATGGTATGAATGCGTATGTGTGTGTTTTTTTTGTGTGTGCATGAGTTGACTTTATCGTGCACTGTACTCCATTTGACGGTTTTTTATATTTTTATCTGAAAAAAAAACAGTAAGGAGTTTCCGAAACGAACATTTTCCGGCACAACGCTTCCCGCGTGTGGGTGGATAAAAGTGAACCCAACCTCAAAATATCCTATTTTCGACATCAAGCTAGTCTGACTAGCGCGCGCGCGCACACACATACACAGTTTGGTGTGTTTTAATCGAAATCAAAAACATGCAATGGAACGTGTTCGAGATATTGAACATGCAAATTTGAAATTGAGGAACGGGCGGCAAGTGCTTGGTACCGTCGGTGGCCATCGGTGTTGCCTCGCACTGTTTGCTTGCTTTGAGTTTTTTTTTTTTTTTGCGGAAATCTCTCCCGTCTGGACGGTCTAGCCGGTTATAAACTGCGATGCAATTTTTTCTTCTATTTCGTCTGCCTTTGCTTAGTCAGCGAAATATTTTTATTTCCTATTGCCGGGCAAACCCTTTTCCGGCTTCCGTTTCGGGAGATATTTTAACGCTCATTTCTCCCGCCGGGAAGTGGAAATGTTCGACGCGAATTTGAAATTGGTTTGAAATCGGTCAAGCCTTTTTGTGGGTTTATTTTCTATCAATCGCACCGAAGCCATTCGCGAGGTTCCCATGCAATGCAAATCGTTCAAATGCTGCGGTGGTCCACGTTCGGTCAGTTGTAGCTTTGTGCGTGCTGGTACGGTTGAAAGGGATGCAGCGCTAAATTAAATAAACGCAACGGAATTAAAGTACATATTGGGTAAACTGTTTGATAGCAGTGAGAGACCACGGCCACTGCAAGTTCTGGACCGAATTGGAATCTGCTGCAGCGCATATCTATGTGTCGTTCGCCTACTACCTACAAATAGGGCAGTGTCTGTTTCTATCGAAACGATTATTTCCTCTTTTAATTTTTTTGTCATTTTTTTCTGTTATTTTCTCTCGCCTGTCAGTTTGCGATGCACTTCACTGAGGGGTGGACTAGTTTGAAAAAGGTGTTGCAGCAAGCAGGCGATTTTTTCCAAATTGTTCCTGACCACAAAAGTCGTTTTGGATGCAGCCAAAACGAAACCAACCGATTATAGTTGCAACAATTGCAGCTGCGGTTGTACTGTTTGGAGGTTTTTTTTATTTTATTTTACACACTTTCGACCTCAAAACTACACTGATAAAATGAGCAGCGCAAGTTGTAGTAAAAAATTGCTGGAACAAGTTTCAATAAGCTCTTACATCATAAATGAATGTATACGATTAATTTTGATCAATTTAACAAAAAATTCCCGTAAAATTTCAATCAACAAAATTGGTCTCGGTAACGCGGAAGTTGTTCCTGGTATTTGGTGGATATTGATGGATTATTGATGGGTACAAAATTTATGGATGTTCGTATTGCTGGCACATATTTAAAGAAATTTTGAAACGGTTATCTGTAAACGATTTCATGAATTTTTGAATAGTATTTACGGGGAAAGATTGCAACCATGCAGTAATAAAAGCGCATAACCGCTTTATTGCAAATTAAATTTGTTATTAAATTTATTGCAAAGTAATTAAACCAAAATTGTATTTGCTACAACTTTTTAAAACTATGCCACTGTCTTTCTCTGCAAGTCAACGTTTTATTTCCAATACATCGAATCGATAGTGTCCGTGTGTTGGTGGTAGAAAACCCAATACATAAGGGTAGCAACGAAGAAATGATACGCCAATACTTGCAAAATCATCTGTAATATGGCGTGGCAAAAAAAAACACAGCATCTTTAACCGATCGCGTGAGAAAATCGCCTTCGAAAAGTGCCCATGCAACCAATAAAGATGCTAATTTCACACCATAAATTTTATTAACGACACACGGTTTGGTTCCGCTTGCTGACGCACATCCATTTTCCCTGTATAGAATCCGGAAGCAGATTATCGGCATATACAACCCACTTATCAAACTCGCGGGTCCTGTTCGCCTTTGGGGTTTTCATAGACAAAGCTGTCGATTTGATTAATGTCACGGTGATCTTCCATCAACCGTAAAGCAGTTTTGTTGTGTTGTGCGAATTGCAAGTGGAAATGGAAATATTTTCATTCAAAATTTTATGCAAGCTTCTTATAAAGAGAGAAAAACTAATGTGTTATGGTTTTGCTACGGATGTTGATAAAGAAAAAAAGAAACAAGCTCTTCTAATAGCTTGTTAATGAAAATGGCCAGCAAGGTCCATCTTGTTTCCAGAAATTTAATCGAAAGATGAGTGTTTGTTTCAGTTTTCACACCTTCTACTTTTCAACACCTCTATTAATTGCAGCGTAATGATGGGGAACGCAAAATGCATACTCATCCAATCCAAACATCCTTATCACGAGTTAATAAGTGTAATTGATTCATAATCACTCCAGTGCAGTCGAAATGCTAATTGCAGTTTAACGGCAGCGGCAACCACTCATTCACCGATCAAACACAATAAATTGCAATTCTCTCTTGTTTTGCACGGGTTTTTTTTCAGCTCGGTTTCGCGTCGTGATTGGTGGTGCATATGAGTTTTTTTTTATTGGAAAACAAGTAAATTACCACATCTCGATTAACTTCGGTGCTGCAACCTTTACGCAGTGAAATAATGGTGCTGATGGAATAAAAATATGTGAAGTTTATTTTTCGCTTCAATCATTCCCACCATTTGAACCAGCTTCAATCATTCCGGACGGTACGATTGTAGCGTCATGGAAAAAGAGCCTCATTTTTATTGGGAGTATGAAGTCGCTGCAATTAACACATCCGGAAGCATCGCTCTTCTTGTTAAAAAATGTTTCCTCTCTGGTATTCAAAACGTTCGAAAAGTATAAATTAACCATTATTCAACCACGCGCTGCTCGTTGATGTTTTTTTTTCACACCTTATCTGCTAAAGGTACGCCGGGTGGATAGAGAATCCACAACTATCCCGAGAAAAAAAAATCCCGTAAAGAAATTCGAAACCAACCCGGTTGGTGTTATGTTTCAGATGGTTAAATTAGCATAAAATTTAAATTACTTTGAATTTATAGAATTTATATTCTATCGCCGTTTCGAGCCGCCCAGAACGATCGGTCATTTGAAACGAATCTCAATTGCAGACCAAAGTCTCACCGCAGCAAAGCGTTGAGCAAGCGTTGAAGCTAATGCTAACAGCGAAAGCTAAATGTACAGAAGAAAGATATTAAATTTGCATTCCCACTTTTTCAGCACTCTTTCTTGAATCGATTCGTTCCGTGCTAAAGACATTCGTTCAGATGAATCGGTTCTTGTTGCGTGTCTGTTTTTTTTTTCGGTAATATTTTCTGTTCATTTTCTTTGTCGTGCTTTCCATCGATAAAGTACCATCCAATTGAAGGGGATGAAAAACTTCCAACCCATTGCGAGGGTAGCTCTGCGATGCATGCAACGGCACCAAACCGAACTGCACTCGGGCTGGCGAACACATTGTCTTTTTTGCTGCTCGAATCTCACGCTTCGTGCTAAATTATGTCCAAGCACCGTAACTGACACTGACAGTTGCTGACGGTGTCTTTAGAATTGGTTTCGAGTTCGAGTTCGAGTTCGGATTTCGTTGCACCTTTCCGCCGCAGAGGAACTCCCTCTATCCACATACACCTCCGAGGAGATGCGAGAAAAAGAAGGATAAGTAATTGCACATCGCTTCGCATTTCAGCGCCTTTTTCAAACATCACAGGGAAAGTTAGGTGAAAGAACGGAAGCGTGCGGGGATGGAAAAGTGTAGAAATTCTTCCGAACAAGGGATGGGAGTAGCCACCTCGATCACCATCAATTACGGGTGGCTAATTCTGCTGCTGATATCGGGCTCGGACGAGCTTCCGGAATCCCCTGTCGGCACGCTGCCCCCGTTACACGAACCACCGCCCCACCGAGAAGTGAGAACTGATAATAGCTGCTTGAGTAAGGTCAAACATATGCAAATCTGTCTGCTCCAATCCTACACATCCTGTCGATTGATGTGGATAGGGGATTTGCGAGGGGGGGAGGAGGCTGGGGGCGATGGGTAGAGCGAGCGGAAGCTGTTTCGAGGAAGTGAACAGGTGTTTGCAAAAGCTCTTCGTTGTGTACAGCTACGCCTGGGGAGTACACACATACACACACTTGGACTACCACGTTAACTTCCTTTTTCCTGCACTGGATCAGCTTCCCATCTCGCTAGTGCTTCTCCACCTGTTACGGTTCGACCAACGGAAGCTGGCACGGGGAGGAGAGTACGGTTTGCAGGGTGGGGTTTGGAAAATAATAGGACCTGCTCGACCTGCTCACAACCGCTCCGGCTTTGTTTCGATTAGATTTAGTAGACCCTTATAACGAAACGCACGCACACGCCGACATACATCTGAGTGGAAAGGTGATTGAAAGAACTTTTGCAATAATTTTCATCCCGCGCGAAGGATTTCTCGCTGGCCGATGAAGTTTACGTGTGAAAATGGGTAAAATGCGATCCATTTCTTTGTTAGAATAAAAACGGAATGCAAATTGATGTGTCAAGCGATTTTCGGCTATTTTAGAAGCAGCTCTACCATGTTCCTATTTTGATCTGGTTGGTTTGTGGAAGGAAAGAGCATGCGGTTTCTCTATAAGTGGTTGGGTTCAATTTACAAAAAGCTTTCCTAATGCTTTGCAATAGAAAGTATCATCGAGAAGTTTGAAACCCCGGAAAGAAAGCGTCATCAATTTCTCATTTATGGCAAAACACTTCAGTTCGACTTTGTTTTCCTATTCGCGCTTGTAATGAAAGCCAACACCAACATGAGTTTATGTAAAGTGCCCCGTACAGTGCGCTACTGTTTGCCCGTTGCAGAATAGATGGCCAATGTGCGCTTCAACCCCAAGCACAGCGTCCATGATGCCAGCGGGGGAGGAGCAGAATGTGATCTTTAGGCTATTGATATTTGATAGTCAATCTCGGTGCGGTGAGTTGATGTTGTTTCCCGCAACGTCCTACGACCAGTCAGTTTCTGTACCGTGCGCAAAATTCTACTCGTATGCATGCTTTTTCCCTTCCCCTCTCAACCGCCGTATCTTAAGGCAAATGCGGTTGGGAGCAATGAGAACCTACGCCATTGAAACGGGCGGTATATAAAACACGTGCTGCTTTTGTCGATAATCGTTACAGACCTGTGGTGGACAGGACGATACGAGGCCACTGCAGGCGACATTACGCTAAGAACACATACACCCACACGCACACACACACACACACACACACACACACACACACACACAGATAAGTTCGAATGTTGACTTGACTGAGTGAAAGTCAGAGAATATCGATCATATGCTTTCCCGAGGCCTTCAGCATGGTCGTCGTGAGCCACGTTATCGTTTGTCGGTTGGTAAACATTTTGTATATTTTCCAGCTCCGCAAACGCAGCTACTAGGAAAGGGTGCTGTTTGTAGTGCATACTCCGGCCTTCTATCGGCTCTAATCCAAGACGTGGCAGTGCGTTTATGAATGTGTGCATGTCAATCATGTTGTGGTTTGCTTGCAAAATTATTTACTGCTATCTTGAGAATCTTGAACAACGCGTTTCTATCATATCGTCAGCCGGGTCCCACCTGCACTCAGCCCATTTTCCAACGCAAGCTCTTCGCTCCTGTGCCGCTAGCTGTGCTTCGAGCAGCGTGCAAAAACACAACACCCATCAATCTCGTCATGGTGGTTCTTCATTGTGCTGCGGTTAAGCAACATCGAACCGTAAATGGTGAACGGTTTCGAGACGTGCCAGAGGTTCATTATCAGCGAGACAGCGATACAGACGACCTTCTCGTTCGGTTCGGCTGCTGTCAGCTGCCGGTCTTTGCTGCTATCATAACAGAAGCTCCTGGCCAGGTTGTTGCATCGTTTACCGCAAGCAGGGCTGTTGGTGATAGTTTGACAAAGACGATTCGTCTTTTGGAACACTTGCATCAATGCTTGGTAAGAGTGGTGACTGAGCTGCTTATTATCCGTATGGCGACGAAAGCCATGAAGCTACAACACATACGCAAATACGTGTTTATGCCGCATACCGGTAAGGTAATATATTACTTGTTTTATGGAAGCATTTCGGTGAATGATTCGAAAGATTGGCTACAAAATTTCAACGAAAAACTATTTACAATAAAAGTTTGAGGTAAACAGTAGGTAGATTTTTTAAAAATACGAATGATACATTTGGATGGTATTTTCGTTCTCAACATCAGTTTTCAACTGCTTGGTACCATTAGTATTACGCTCCCCATGATAATCCTTAGTTCCTACATCATCTTACTTTACCGATGCAACCTTTGCATCGTACAAATCTCCGGAATAACTTTACCACTGTCACCCTTCTTGTTCCATTCATTCCATACCACGTCCAAAACGGTTATTCCAGCGACAAAATTTCGGTACCCTTTGGTAACATCAGTACTTGTTAGCTTGGAAACGCTGCGGAGTGATAAAGTTGGAAGATAAGGGTAGACAAACCATTATTTAATTACACAATCTTAATGAAGCTTTTGGTTCATCTTATTTGCTGTACCGACCGCAAGGGGGTTTCTTTTCGTGCTAACCGTTGGCTAAATATAATACTTATTATTGTTTTACATATTCTCTTATAATCATTATTTTGATGTACTCCATTGCATGTACTCATATTTCAAAGAAACAAATTATAAAATAATTTTCTTTCTCATTTCAGGTAAATTGGCAGCCTTCCATCCCTTTTTTGGCTTTAGTAACAGAAAACCGTATGTATGTATCGAACAAGAAAAACTTATTTTCTTTTGCCAAAACCAAAACCCTGGAAGGGGCATCTTTTTGCGAGCTTTGGGCAGTACTATCAAAAGCTTTTTTGTGGTCGTCGAGCACAGTCGAGCTTTATCGAATATAGTTATAGCATCTTCAGTGCACAGCAAGAACGAAAGGAATAATTTCCTTTGGCGCATGCCCGAAAGCTTTCGTGATACGTCTACACTATTCGGTATCGAATTTTTTTATGGCGCACACACAGTTTGTGGAACGTTGAAGCGTTTTGTGCAAAAACCATAATTGAGGCTCAGAAAAGATATCCAACACATTCAGATGCCATAAAATAATAATGGGAGTTACTTGTCCTGGATAATGTGCCATATCATGCTATAACATATGATGAAGTTTTATTTATATTTGGGAGCAAAATTTCCCAGGAAATAAAGTAGTCTACTAAAACGTGTGTACTAATAGTGTGAAAGCTTTCCATTGGAAGCAAGCTCGAATAAGCTATTTAATTTTAAACCTTTCTCAATACTTTTGTCCATCGAAAAGCTAACACTCAATCTCAATTTAACCTTGTAAGAAACCTTTGGCGTCATTTGTCGATTTTAATGGACAAACGTTAACGGCAGAAGCTTGTTCAAGACTTTTGCAATTAAATCATTAATGACGATGAACGCCGCGCGTATCAAGTCTCATAAAATTCACTCTCGATTTTTCGAACAAGCAATTCAATTAATTTTCCTCACTTGATCCCCCAACCTCGGGTTCTAAGCTTTACTCCATACTTACAACTGACATTGAAGAACTACGGAGATTGAAGTGAACTTTGCCAGCCACTGTTGCGTACTTAAACCCTGCCCAAGAATGTGAACCAATCGTTAGCCCCGATTAGTTTCTGCTTATAAACGGTAGCATAATAGCCTGGCGCATGGGAAGAAGAGAAGGAAATGGGGCGAATCAGAAGGATGGTGCTGGAGGGTTGTCGGACGTTTTCTCAAGTCACAGTTTTAAACTTCTGACGGTGACCGTGCAGGTTGGGGGACGATTTAATTAAAAGCATCATGTAAATTGGCAGCCACTTTAATGTTACCATCAGCCTCGGCCCGTATTCGCTCGTATTTAAAAAAAAAGTTCGCATAAACAGCTTACTTAACACGTTCGGCTTTTGAAGATGCAGTAACTGGAACGGTCTTCAAATCAGATAAAGAAAACGAAAGTTACTGCATTTACTTAGCAGTGTTAAAGCAGTGATAAACTCCTGTTTTCAACAAAAAAAAACTTACTAATTTTGTTCTTTCGTGTTGAATGCGTTAGGATGACTCTGGTGTCACCACAATACAGTTTGACTTATCTAGTCTGAATGTTGTGGGATAAATAATTAGTTAAATTAAATTTTCCAACCCCCCAGGGACGAATGTATATTTTTAAACTTCAACTAACCCCTTTCAAATGAAAAAAAAAACGAGCTAACAAACTTCCTTAAAGCAAAGAAAACATCTTGCTAACGCTAAGGTAATGCCAGAAACAAGTCCAAAAGCAGCGATACTCTCAGTTAGAATAGCACGGGATGATAATGTACACAGAAGGAGTTAATTATCATTAAGCAAATTAAATCCAAGTGCTCGTGAAAACTTGCACTTAAAGGCTATTTTCAAAGGAAATCACACTGCGCGGCACGAGCACGCCGAACGGAAGCAGTGATTGTTTACTTAAATGGTTGATTATTTTCTCGCCCGAGCCAGTACGTATGGTTACGTTTCTTCGCCGGTTTCTGTTTTTGCTGCTAAGCAACATCGTAATGAGTGTTGATTTTCTTATGTCGACTTTTCATAAGCGAGAGTATAAATAGGAAATCTGCTTTACCACTGTGGGTAAGTCCGTGAGGATCAGTTTTATTTTCTTTCAATTTGTTTTTTTTTTACTTTCATCGTGGTTTTCAATGGCTTAGCGGTCCAGATCAAAGAAATTTAACAATCCACCATTATACAACAGTGATTTTTGTATTCGTTTTAATCAGCAGAATTTATTCTCTATCCCATGATAAATATCAAAACATACAATTATGACACTGATGACTGTAATGAACGAATTACTGAAATCGTTGCTTTTCAATTTGTTGAACAATTGAGGGAAGCAACATTTCATTGTCTGGCTACGTACATTGCCCGCAGCTTCCATAATCGAAGATTAAGTTTCCCCTGCGGCAGGGGAGCTTCCAGTTTTAAGTTCATCACCTGAACGAATGAAAAAGATGCCTTCCCAAGCACTCAGCCTAGCTTATACCGCTCATCCACAACCAGGATTTCGATTTAATACTCGGACACAATGAACGAAATTGGATTGCATTTGTGCCGGCTTCTGGCACTGTCTGTCGCTTCGATGGTTGGAATTGCGCTTCATTTGGTACACCACCGCCGGTGCCTTTAAGATTTCTCCACCACAAAACCGGGCAGGTCTGCACCTTCACTGCAAGCGATTATCTTTACCGCACAGTTCGATAAATTGACATATCCTTGCTGACGAAGGCAGTGCACTGTTTTGTACACTCTTCACCGGCACAGGTGAAGGTGAATCTTTTCTCGCTGCTGGTGCAACGTACGATAGAATTGTTCAAGAAGCTAACGATTTCTTCAGCACCAAGACTGCACCCGACATGCCATTGCCGGATTTGCAGCCGGTCTAATGCTCCTTTGCTTCTGTGCTGGAAAACCGGTGGCAGTGGCAAAGTTTATTAGCAGACGATCCAGTCGGACACGATGACGTGGGGTGAACGAATGTATGTACGAATCAACGTTTTGAAGAAAGCTCGTACGTACGTACCTGGCTGTGAGAAAAACACGATTGAAAACGATGATAAGAAGCACCAATGATGCTACCTGTTACACTCTGTCTATTTGTCTATTTGGACAGTGAGCGAGATTGTTCGACAAGAGAAAAACAAATGGTTCCTTTGCTTTGCGTTGCGTTTGGGAACAGATTTAAGCTTGAAATAGCTGGAAGTAATTTATCAGCTATTTACCAATCACTTACCCGGCGAAGGTTTTGGTCCATTGCGCGCGAAAAAAAGGAACCTATGCTCTTAATGTTGATGAGCTAGACTTAATTGAAAGGTTTCTATTATGTTTTCGGAACATTTATTATCTTCCACACCGTTGGCTTATGTTAGAGAAGGACATTTTTTCCAAATGAAGTAGTCAGTTATCAAACTGGGATGCTTGAAACGGATGCTTCCCAGCACCTTCGTGCACCGAGCACAAGTCTGTTTTGAACTCAGGTAAGACTTGGAAAAGTTTTAATTAAAAACAATATCCTCTAAAGCTCTCTCACAAACTCGCACGACCTAAAATAACGCGCGACTGCCACGAGCGCGGGTCCAACAATTGCGAATCTTCGACAAAACGGCAACGCAACAGCGTGATGCTCGTCGGCTTGTACGAAAGTTCTCCCCGTTAATTAAACCCTTTTGGAAGGTGCCAGCTATCCACGCACCGTTCAGCTTGATCTCGGCGGCAGGTGGATCAGTTCGAGCGATATTGTTTGCAAATCTTTGTAAAAAATTTTCCACAGACCTCAGAGCATCGATAAAGCGCTTCATTGAAAGTGAATGCCAGTTTGAAAGAAAGGGAAACTAAAACAAGCAAACAAAAACCGACGAACGCGCCCGGTTGGGCGTCCATCCTGCGCCGCATTCAGTCGCTGCACGTTGAGCATCTAATTCATCTTTCGTATCCATTGAGACCGCTAAAAACCGGTGTGCAAGCCTAGCTGACAATTTAATTACCATAAGCGACGGCAGCTGCCGGAACGATGGGGAAGGGCCTTTCGGGTTTGGGGATGTTCATCCCGGACCGTTGCGCCCGAGTCAACCGCGTGAGTGACTGCCATGGCCGTGAATTTACTGCGCATTCGCGTGATCCGAAGCTGGCGCTCTGAGAGCCGATTGTTTTGGTTCTCAGTTAACCCTTCGGGTTGGTCAGTTTACGGGAATGTCCCATTGACCTAGTCTTGGTTTTTGCACACATTCGTTTCGTACAACTAGCTTGCTCCAACTCAAACTCGACTCGAAAGCTCGGAAAGCCCGGAATGTAACTCACTCGCGCTCGGGTAGGGTGAGTTCCCGATCCGCCACGAAAGCTGTGTGACCGGTGTTTATGATGGAGTTCGGCAGCAAACCGCTTGTTTGTCAATTGTTTGAGAAACGCGCGCGCGTTCGGAAGCTCAAATGAAGGCGAGTGTGTGAGTTGTTGCCCTACGTCGAGAATACGTCGTTGATAATTTGTATTCCATCTAACGTACGCGGGGAAATCTGCCTGATGTTTGTAGTATTAAGAGTTTATTAACTTAAAAATAATGTGTAAGATGATTTATCGTTCGAAAATAATTTAATTCGATTAAAAGTGATCGATTGAAAGTGAGTTGTGATCCTCGAGTGAGTTTGAATGTGCGAAAAAATACCAGCACCGATTTCCCTCTATTTACACCGTAAAAATTAGTGCGCGTGTGACTGTGTGGCAATGTTGTACGAATAAGTTTTCCGGAGGTAAACAAGCGTCCAAACGGTGACCAACCAAGTGACATCCGTTGCGATGAAAAGCGTGCCCACGTGTGTGCTACCGGTCGTTTTCCTCTACGCGGTACCGTTGTGTTTATCGCTACTAGCCCAAGTAGCAGAACGTGCGGGGTGGTCCGTAAACCAGCGTCGCCCATCTGGTGCCTCAACTTACGCTGAAGTGACGCACCCAGCGCAGGAGTACGGTGTCTGCTGGTGACTAGTGATTCTACCAGCGCTACTACTTTGCTTCCGTCGCCCATTACAGCGGCAACTCGACTATCTGTCCGAAGTGATGGTAGATCCACTCAAGATATTCTGGGTACTCACGAATAGCACATATCTAGGTAAAGTTGTTTCAATCATCATTGTTTTTTTTTTTTTTTTGGTTGCTTCAGAGCGGATTTGGTCGGACTGCGTTTTGTTCAAAGTTATTTTTGCGTCCCATTCCACCTCGTCAAAGTTGGTCCGTTGGTACCCTTTGGTAACCCACGCTGAACTTTGATGGTATCGTTTTGTCCAGTATGGTTGATGGCAAGCGACGCACGTCAAGAAACAAGAAGCGCAACTTGTTCGACCAACATTCCAACGGGTACATTCCCCCAAAATCCCTCACCGTTGACAATGACGACGACAAGACAATTATCATAACATTTGCATTGCAAATGGAAAACACGGCGTAACCGCCAACTATCTGCCAACGTATACCCCGGTTGGAACCGCTGGTTTTGTTACCGGTGCCGTTCTAGACACGTGTTCTGGAAGCTTCACCTGGCAGCGGCTAACAATGCCCGTTCGGGGACTCTACTTGCCTCCTACATTCGGTCTAGTGTAAACTTCGTTTACCCCACGGTGCCATTGGTTTTAGCTAGCATTCGTACGCTGCGATGAGTTCGGCACCGCTGCAGAGTGGGTTTTGATTAACCAGCAGCTTTTAACCGATGCAATGATACAACAAGGTAGCCTGTGCGTTGCTTATCGGGCGTAACGAGCGACCAGGCGTCTCCATTGGTGACTTGTATTTATCTGGGATCGAAACAAAAGTCCTACCAAGTTTAGTTGCTATACATTTGGTTGGTGCATCGTTATTATTTCCAACACAACGCCAGCAAGTGTCACAATTCGTGGGAACGGAAATTGTAAGTCAAATTATCGCACTAAATCTAACTTGCTCAGCATCCGTTCGATGGGAAATTATGTTTGCTAACACCCATTGAGCTCATTGTCGGTGATGGCTCATGCACGCAAGCAGCATACAAAATCGTTAACGTGTCTAACTTAGTAAGATTATGCAAATTTCGCTCAATTTTTTCAAGGCTCTCATAAAACTGCACACAACAGCTTATGCTCCGTGTTACCACAGCTCGTCGGATGAACTTCATTTGGCGATGTTACGATTCGAAATTTATTAGATTACTTCTCCCCCCGTCACAAAAATCATCCGCCCTAAACCGTCCACTTCGCTCTAATTTCATTAATATATTCAAAATGCTTTCCCTTTTTTTGTGGTTGCATTTTTCAAGGGTGCTTTTGTGCCGCTTTCGGGACACCCTTACGCTGTTGACAATGAATATAAGGTTTTGTTTGGGTTTGACTATGAAGGAACGAAAACAATTGATCAGTTTTAATTTTATCCGTTCTACGAAAAACAGGACCACGACTCGGACGGGAATTTTCCTGTAGAAGCAAGTTTTCATAATTCCTACCAGATACACAATATCGAGCGGCAAGCTTCGTTAGTGCGAGCATGATGGACAAATTTTAAGCATCAAAGGATGGGCTTTGTTGGTGCAGCGTGCGTTACAATGGCACGGGAAAATTCGTTCCCGTGGCTTATCTTCCGTCCAGCAAGGCATGTAATTTGGGCTACACCGTCGGATGGTGAAATGAATAAAAGCTAGAGATTGCGCCTTGCTCGCTAGTTTTCGCTTTCACAAAACTGAAATTTCTTTGTTTGCGTGGTGCGCATCATTTCTGGAGGCGCTTTTTTGTTCGATTGAATTTATCCGATTACATGCAATTTGGAGCCAAGCGATGTTCGTTACGCTGTAATGGGCCTGTTTGTGTGCCTTGTTCAACCGGTTCGGTAGCAGAACGCTTTAAGGGCACGCTTTTTTTGTGCGTCAAACATCCAGGATAAGTTTTCCATTAACAAACACAAGCACACACAGAGATAAACCCACAATAAAGGAACACGAGTGGTAGTTTGTCGAACGCGGAACAAACTTTTCGGCGGCCTTTATGCGGAGCATCTGCTGCATTAGGAGAGGATAGAACTGGATCGTATCAGCTAGTGTTTATGTCCCGCGGGTTGTTTGTTACGAGAAAAGGTTCTTTTTAATAAGAAGTGAAATAAATGTAAAGTGTACAGCGGGTAAATTTGTAATATTTTATCTCAATATCGCGTAATAATGTAAAAATGGTGAAAAGAAAATATTTTTGATAAAAATACAACAATCGATTCGGAAAAGTGAAATCACTCAAATATATTTTTTTAATCTGAAAAGATTTCTTGATACACGCGGTTGAACCAAACGATGCGAGACTAAAAGAAAGGCTAGTGTTTAGATTCGCTCGATTTGTAAAGTTTCACAATCAACGTAAAGTGCGATAAAAAAAAGCAGGAGAAAAGATAAACTCTTTCGCGGTGAAACTTTCGCCCTATCTGCTTTTTTTCCCTCTTCTCGT
The DNA here is from genome assembly GCA_000956215.1 of Anopheles farauti No. 4. Lineage (NCBI taxonomy): Eukaryota > Metazoa > Arthropoda > Insecta > Diptera > Culicidae > Anopheles > Anopheles farauti No. 4. The sequence goes on along the minus strand of JXWZ01004835.1, from coordinate 1,954 downwards.
TAGTAAGGCAGCAATAAAAAGGCAATCGTGTGAATTTTCGGTTGGACTCGAGTGTCGCCCGGAGCTGCCTAGGTCCATCTTTCCTAAGATTTGTTCTCAAGTTCACCCCCGCTCTTTGCTCCCCACCCGCTAGTGTACTTTGCATGTCCCGACTCGCAATCGACTCCAGTGGCGGGGATAAAAATTTCATCCTCGACTGAACATGTCCCACGTGTTGAGAAAAAGTTTGCACCATTCTTGGACAGACAGTCTCAAGCATCACAGTCACAGACGCACACAGGCTCCACCACACTGCCCCCGTCGGGAGTGTCCTATGTCACCATCCCCGTTTTTGACACTTTTTAGTGTTTCAGCTTCACACACCAGTTGCCGCCCTTCGGCAAAGTTGAAAAACTTTCGCCCACCAGAGTAAAGCGTATCACTTATTGGCCATATTTTTGCCACAACCATTGCTGGAACTGGCTGGCCTGGTGCTTCCGGCGGCCGGAGTCGGTAACGGAAGTAGTTTTATCAGATCAGAACTTCCTTCAGGTTTCGTTTCGTTCCATTTCGTCATTCATCGCTAGGAGCAGAGATTGATATGAAGTTTCGGGGCAGCAAAAACGACAACACATGCTGTCTCTCTTTTCCTCTCTCTCTCTCTTTCTCTCTCTTTATCTCTCGCCGAGTACAAATTGTAAAAGTTTTCACACTCAATTTCCGCTGGAAAAGGTTTTACCACGCGGTGCGGGGAACTGTCCGTTCCGTTCGTCTCACGAACGAAGCTCTGCGAAACAGCCGTGTTCGTTACTAACCACAAAAACCGGCTCACTTCTTTGGAATTGTGGTGAAAGGGCGACGTGTCGGTTGTAAATTAGACGATGACGCACACCAGTTGCCAGTGCGGGTGAAAATATGCTAAACTCTCATTAGCAGCTTGCGATTACGTTCCCCCCTGGAGATGCAACGGCTTAGAGAAGACGAAAAGTTCGGCCAGCTATTTTGCTACTTCCGTGCAGTTCATGTACTTGTATTGATAGTTGATGATGTTGAAATTTTACAACCCCACAGCGAACATTTCACTTCAAGGAATGGAAACTCCATTACCTCCTTCGGGCTGCATAAAACACGGGAAAAGAAATTTAATCAATCCGCACCGTTGTTATGACTCCCTGGTGTGTGCAAATTAATGGAAAAGTTTTCAGCTCACAGCAAACATGTACCATCTTGGGCACATCTTTTCAACAAACAGACGCAAGTGGTGGGAATGACGTATCATTTGCCAATTACTTTCGCCATTTTAGCGCCTATGTGAGGCGGCGTATGATCAACTTTTGCTATAATTGATGTGTGCCTTGACGTTTAGTAAGAGTTTTGAAATGATTGAGTTCATACATCCTACCACTTATATGGCAGGGGAATTAAAACATAATAAAGCGTGTCTCATTGCCAACCGTAGAAGACAAGTGTAGCTTCGAATGCTTCGAATGGTCCGCTTGATAAAAGTATCGCATTTTTTCGTTATGAAAACCTCTCAAATGCATCGTAGGCAAAGAGTTTTCCCTACATATCAGGTTCAAATGACAGCACGATAAAATTTTCACCTTCAAACGACAAGCCTTTGATTTGTCAATCAAAGCCCTATTTCGGTCTTCTCCGCCATTCACTGCGAAGTCTCACTTCACTGCGACACATTGTAGCACCACTCGCCAGTCACCGACAGCATCCGTGTCGAGGCTTTCAACACCATCGGCAGCGGATCACAGGGGTCCTGGTGTTGCATGGAAAATCGAAACGTGGCACTATATTTCATGTCACAGGCAATCGAACAGGAAGGAAAGCAGTGCATTGAACACGGAACGAAACGTCAGCAGCACCCCTGACGGATGCCCAAAGGCTCCGTTGCGTGAAAGACCCTTGAAAACATCATTCTCAAATTTTGATTTCTTCAACCCGCCTTTCCCGGCCCGGCTCC
>JXWZ01004831.1:0-33758 GCA_000956215.1 Anopheles farauti No. 4 | reverse complement strand
ACACACCATCCCTCCATACATGTGGGCTTTCCCTGCCTAGCCCTTGCACTCCCCCTACATCTCTATTCCGAGCCATTTCGAACAAATCAGCTGACTGACTGCTCCGACATCATCAGTCCCGCCTCGAGTTGAAGGCATTTGCTAGAACTTTTTGGAGCGTGAAGCCTTACTCATCCATACATGTGGTGTGAGACTTGCACACAACTACGTTAAAGCGCATATGCATCTGCACGCAACAAACTGCACGCCCAGAGGATCGCTAGGATCGGAACGGGCTGAGGTGGTCGGAATGATACCAACCGTTCCTGTTGCCGATGGGCCGATAAGCTGGTGCAGGGAGGCGTTGGAAAGCAATCTGTACGATACGATTTCTACGCCGGCAAACACGGCCAACAACGCGATCGTCTAACTGCTTCACTAATTTGTGCAACATGCAAAAAGTAAACATGCCTCGCAGATCTATGGCACTTTTCAGGCGAAGGCGGGTTGACGAAGGGTAAAAAAAATGTGCAAAAGTAGAAAAAAAGGAAAAAAAAATCCAACACCCACCCGAGTTTCGGCGAATGCTGAAGAGAGATAGCCGTACCGAACTAAACTAATCCGTAATGGTGAGCTCTGATTCCTGCGAGCGGACATGCAAAGCTTCTTCTTTTCACCTACCCAGCTCCGTTACCGATCGGTTCCAATCGATGCAATCGGAAAATGCATTGCAGAGATGCGATATGCACGACGTCAGGTGGGGAGGCAGAGTGTGCAGAAAGCGAAAAGAAAGAAAATAAAAAACTGACTGTTGAAAATTTAGCAGAAGGGCGTTCTTCGTTAAACACCTGCGGATTCGTGCAGGGAACGTAAATAAGTGGACGGCAAAAAACTCGCTCATACACACAGACTCACGCACACACCCATACGTGGCTGGTCGATGGCAAAAGTCTGGAAAAGTGCCGTAGAAATGGTAGGCTTGATGGCAGTGGCGCTTGGTGCCCGAGTTGGGCTTTTGCGTGCATTACAACGGATTTTTACTTTTAATTCGTTCGGACGAACGTATCGTGTTTTTCGATTCTTGCCCCCGAGGATGTGTGTTGGCTCGAAGGGTGGTTGGAAGGGTAGTTGGCCGGTGAGGTCCGTTTAGAGGCACGCGTGCTCCAGACCATGACCGTGAATAGCAGCCACCAGCGGTGGCAAGGTGTGTTATTTGCGGTGGTGGTTGAACAGTAGTTTTCACTCAGTGAGATTTATTATTTGCTCGGTAGTTTGCTAGGTTGGTGTGAAATGATGGGAGGATGTCAATCACATAATTAAGCTCAGGAAATATGCAACCAATAGTTATACGGAAGAGTTTTCACGTACTTAGGAAGCAATATGAATATTCGACGGTAGGCAGTGACCTTGACCCACAGTTGTGTGCAAATATTTGCTTTATTTTGCATTACTGAACATGAAAGTAACGAAAGTGTCGATAGTAACTGTTGGTTGTATTGGATGGTTTGTTATCTTATCTTGATGTTTGAAATACATTTGTGATTTAGTGAAAGATAGCGGCGTAAAAGCCTAATTTTAAACCACTTGTCAAGTTGAGTGCGCAATGTAAATTGTAACGTGTTGAATACATCGTGTTTAAATAAAAGCGATTTAGAAAATGATGTATATGGGTGATTGTAAAAAGACACTTTATTAATAATTGTTTTTGTAGCCTACATTATATTTGAAATTTTTAATGTCTTATGTATCAATGGTCTTTTCATAAATCATTATTTCTATAAATATGGTTCTATAAATATTTTCTGTAGGAAATATTAATACGTTTAATGAGTTTGTAGGTGCTGGCAGTTACAAAATGGCTTTCTGTACTCACTTGGAAGATGAATATTATCCCAACATTAAGAAAGGTGCAACAAATCTTGAACATCTGATTTGAGCGCAATACTGAAAAATCATGAAACATGAGAAATCCAAGACAGCGTGTATTATCTACGACCAGACAGTATTTGCAAGCCGGTAAATCATTCCCTTATCCACCATGGCTAACATACTTCACAAAAGATAAAACACTGTTTATCAAAATATCTCTTTGCAAACAGCTTATTTATTTACTGATCTGTATCATCTTAAACGAAGTTTTGTTTTCACGAAACAGCACACGGCCCTGCCATCTATTTCGACCCACTTAGTCTATTTCGTCGCACTACAGACAATGGAAGGTAAACGATTGAATCTTTCCAACGACGAGCTGCGACAAATTGTCGAAGATTACTACTTAGCAAACGGAACCCACGCCAGTGACCAGCAGTATCGTGTGGTTGGAAGTTTTTCGGAGCCATTTAGCGCCTGTCCGGAGGGTTTTCTTGCCGAACATTATGCGCTTAAAATTATGGTCGAATCGCATGGAGAGACGAAGGAACTCAGCTTCTTCGTCAAGTGTCTTCCCATTGATAACCCGGCATTAAAGGCCTATCTGGAAGAAATTGGGAGTTTTCGAAAGGAAAGCAGTGTGTTGCGGAGTGTGGTTGGATCGATACAGTCGTATTGCGCGTGGCGCACGGTCGCTCCACGGGTGCACTTTATAAGTGGTGAACGAATGCTCGTGATGAACAACCTAAAAGCTGACGGATACGCAGTAGTTAAGCGCCAAAGTGGTCTGTTAGAAGAGAGCTACGTACAGCAAGCCCTAGAGACACTGGCCTGTCTGCACGCGGGATCGATTGTGCTGGAAGAAAAGCGGGGCAAACGGCTGACGGAATTATTTCCGGGCGTACTGAAAGAAAACGCGTGGGTCACAACAGCAACGAGCACGCGGGTGAAAGATGTAGCTAATGTAATCAAGCTCTACAGTGAGCTAGTAAAGATATGTGACCACTGGCCCGGCGCCCGGAAACAAACGATTTTAGAGCATCTACCTGGGCTGATAAGGAAGATTTACTCGTATGTTGTGCCTTCGGAGGAGTTCCGAAACTGTTTCAATCATGGCGACCTTTGGTGCAACAACATCACGTTCAAGTGTAACGATCAAGGTGAGCCAGTTGGTTGTGTATTGGTAGACTACCAGTTGTCCCGATACGTGCCACCGGCATATGATATCAACTTGTTAATCTATCTGACCACAAGTCGGCAGCAACGAGAAGAGAATCTAGCATCGATGTTGGATTATTACTACCAGTGTTTCTCGTACACGTTGGAACGGAATCAACTGCGAGTGTGTGATGTCTATCCACGCGAAATGTTTCTGAGATGCTGCGAGTACTATCGGCTGGCTGGGCTTATTCATTCCACTATGATCAGCGGTGAAGTGACTTTACCTGGCGTGTTTCTGGAGGAAGTCTTTGGCGACATGCAGATGACTGCGAGCTTTATGCCCGATCGTAAGGTGTGGGTGTGCATCAAAGCTTTTCAGTCCAGCGAGTACTACCGGAAACATCTGATAGAGCTTATGGACGAGCTGTTCGAACATGTTGAGTAGTGAAGAATGCGGCTTGAGTTCAATGATAGTTAGATTTGGGCACTTTTAAAGTCATGGAAAATATAATGTAGCCAAATGGATATTAAAATTTGGAGCGTTGTAAAGAAAGAATATCAATTAGTTTAAAAGTAATATTACTAAAATGCTTCACAAAAGTGTCTTTGAGCTTTTATAGTGATTTCGTCTAAATTTATTCCTGTTTTGTTTGCACGATGCTTTTCATAAAATATTATTTTATTGAATCGAATAAAAGTAGAAAATTGTTTAAATGTTTTATTTCTGCATTGATGTAGCTGCATTGTAAACTAAACAATCTAGTGAAAATTAGACCAGCTCTAATTCAGTCAACTTTATATCGACGTAATAACTTTCATATTTCAACTGAAAGGTCGTTGTCGTGCCTTCTGGCCTACGGGGAACGATGTTCGTCGAAGAGTTTTTTGGTTGTATGTGTATGCTTTTTGCGACAATCCATTACGAAATAGCGTTTTTCCAACGACTCCATCCGTTTCCCTTTTGAGAAAGCAAAAGTGTTGTCAGTGGATTTTCTTTCAGCAAAACTTCCTGTTCATTTCTCGCTACCTTCCCGCACACGTCGCTAGTAAACCGGACAAACCACAGGGTGACTTATTGCTGTCAATGCGCAAACTCGAAAATACTAGCTTCAGCTACGGAACAGAGAGCCAGCGAGTATGATGGCCTTTCATTTATGTTCCTTTTAGAAGATCTCGGTGTCTCTTGCGCACCCAAGAGAACCCATAAGACGGTCTGTTTGTTTGACTAATCCAAAGCGAACGTGCATGGCAGAAGGGGATGAAAAATGTGCATTTTCACCATTTCTCGTGAGGTGGGTTTTGCGACGTACTGCCAACAGCGCTACTTTCACCCGCGACTTAGCCCTGCGCAATCGCATCGGCCACAGGTTGCTTGGTCGCGTAAGCTTTATCGCATCCCTTTCGGCTGTGACGTGGATTATGCGGCTTGCGTGGGTAAAGGGTTTGTTCGAGATCGAGGGAAAAAAGAAAAGATTGTGCAGAGTTTTCCTCTACCATGTTTTCTTCAAACTTGTCACATTCTTACGTTGGCATTGGCATTGCCGTTTCATCCATTTCTTTCACACTCGTGGGCTGTCGAAGACAGTGCTACTTATTCTTTTGTTCAGCATGATTATCTTTCCCGCTGATCTCACATCTATCGTGGGTGCATGGGGTGCAATTGCATGGAAGATAGAAGACGAACTCCGGAGTCAGCAACCCGTCTTTTTACATCACACGTGCAGTTTACGAATGGAATGGATGTTTCGCTGCTAATGGTGCGGGTGCATCTGCCTTTCACGGCCATGGCAATGGCTTTTCACTGGTATCTTGTGTGCACCTTCTCTTTATGCATGTTGTTCCCGCTATCCCGTAGTGAATGTGTTATTATTTGCTAAATGCTACTCGTAAACATCATTGACACTGCATGCTGCAAGTAATTCTGCACGAATGGTTTAAAATTGCTTGCTAAAGGTATTTACGAAGAAATAATTATTTAATAGTAAATAGTTAAAATTTCGTGTGAATGTTACGAAATTTGAACTATATTTTCACACTCGATTACGTTTTATTTTAATGTAACATTTTTTTTAGGAATATGTATTTCTTTAAAACAACAACATATTTTTTGCCAATGTTACATTTTTACACCGATTCATAGTACCATTAACTACTGTAAACCGCTTCTCGATCACATATGGGTCAATCAGTTCTAAAGGCTTCAATTATCTCTTTAAATGATTTTATAACCACAGCTCATAATGGAAGTGGGCTCCCGAAGTTTTCCTTCACCCTCGTTTCGTAACAAATTATCGTTAGAATTTATTGTTTAAAATCACTCGCCCTCTCTTTATTGAACGCCCAAGGAACGATCGTGAGCAGCCAAAAAGGAAAGTGATTGTCGATTTTCTCTGCACCGCCGCTTATTGGATGATGGAAAAGAAAGATCCAACACGGATGGCTGTATTGTGACTATTTGAAATGCTTGCTCACGATCTGACCTCACCACAGCCCGTTTAGTAGCTCGTTCGGGAGAGCCACCAGCGAAGAACGAGAAGCGTTTGTGTCGGGCAGCGAAAGGAAAAACAAGTTTCATTCGGATGAAAATTTTACTGGTTGTAGTGAGGGTGTAAAAAGCGGTTTATGCTAAGGTTTCGACTGCAGGTAACACAGCGGAGCGGAAGCTTGCGATCTTCGACTAAAGCGCGCTTCCCCTCTGGTCGGTGATTTCGTAATAGGCCGCGGGATCGAATTAGTGAGCGTGGCTCGTGACATGAAAGTGAAATCGATTACGGGAGCCGAATCATGTGCAAGTCAGTTGGGGTTCTCTCCTGAAAACTGCCACCGGAGAGTTGGGTTGGGTTTGGTGTAATTGTATTAAGGTAGCCCTCTATCACCCTTTATTTCTAACACTACCAATTTCCCACACCATCGCATTACCGATAACCACTTGGCTGACAGCGATCGGCTAATGTGCGAACGGATGAGCTCCTGCGGGCTTGCTGTTTTAGTGGATGATTATGATGCTGCTGTTTACTGGAATGGATTTAAATTTATTTTCTATGATTTCCATAACCGGTCCCACTACTTCGTACTCATTTGGCCCTTGGATGCGAGAGGAGTTTCTCTCAGATCCTCCCGCACGGCTGCCATTTCGAGAAATACTCGCGCTCCACCACGTTCCTACCGCGCTAAGTTAAGCTATTTACAACAATGTGACGACAATGCAAACAATTGCCTACATTTAGGCGCCTTCGTATGGATCCTGATAATCGTACTCCGGGCGTCGCTTCCGGTATGGTAGATCGTCCTCCTCGTAGTACTGGTAGCGTTGGTACGGTTTCCGAGGCTCGATGCTACGCTGCCAACCACCTCCTCCTCCTCCGCCACCACCATGCCCCGAGTGCTCGTAGACGACGTGTTCGGATGCGTGACCCCCGCCAGTTCCGCTTGATTTCTTTAGCCCGTTCTGCGAGAGGAAAACAGTGGCGTGTGGGAAGAGGCGAAAAGAGAAAGAATTCGATGTCAGCCACTTCATAGCTACCGTACAGTGCTAGTGGTGGTGGTGAGCGTCCTGCTCGTGTAGGACGGCACGGAACACCAATGCGAGCGTATTTACCAAGGTGGAGAAGACGAGCGCGATCTTCGCCATGATCAACGCCACCGCCGCCAGCACAGCCACCTTGCCGAGGATCACCTGCGCTATCATAGCCATCAGTGCCATGAGCGCCATGGAGAACATGCCGCCCTGTTTGTTCTTGTGTTTCTTGCCGCGTCCCTCATCGGATGAGTCGAGCAGAGCGCGTCCCTCTACATCAATCAAGCTGACCTGAAACAGGCGCGACAGAAGCAGCTCATGTAGCTTGTGGAGTAATCCCGTCCAACCGGAGAGCCGTGCTACATCCGTTGTTGGGAGCCGCCAATTCGGATTCCGACGCACGGTTACAAACGGAGTCACATGGAATGTCACATTCGAATCTATTGCACGATCGAGTACTCGATACACTTCACCACGAAAACACTGCACTAGCTGCCCACTGTCAAAACAACTTCGAGCCCGTTCCAGTAGATGTCGCTGGAGCGTTGGTGTGGGACGGGTATTGTTTGAAGTTGTTTCTGGCAACACTGTACTTAGCAACACTCGCGCTTCAACAATGGACCGTCCTCCGAGCAGGCATCCGAACACAAAACCTAACCAACAGCAGCGACTCCGCGACATCTCGACGAGATCACGGCAGGTCTTGATGTACCGGGTATCAAATAGTAAATAATTGTTCAGTGTCAGCTGAGTGTCAGTTTTATAGTGACATGATCGCGTTCTAGTTATCTGCGCAATAATTGTAACAGCTGAAATGTGAATTAAGGCAGCATTTTTGGAAGCTCTGCTTCGTGGGTCATGGCCTTGAAAGGCACCAGACGGAAAATGAGTGCGTTTTGTTAATTGCTGTACATCTTACTTTCCTTCCCGTTCTTGATCGTTGGGCTTTCAAAATGACTCTATTTTACTCTAGGCATCTTTACAGCGGTAAAAGGGTCTGAATTTTTGGGGAAGACCACCGTGCAAGACACCGCATCGATGGGTTTGCACAGAAAGCAGCACGGTAGTAGCAAGCGTAAGAATCAACAATGAAAGTAGTCTCGGGCACAAGTGTATGAAAGGGGATGTTCTTCCTCATGGGAAGAAGCACACACTCGGTAAGCGCACGCTGGCCCTCATTCGGGTGCACACAGTAGATTAATTAGGCACAGCACACATATGCGTGTCGGCATGGCTGATTGTGGTGAAGATGAGGAATAGCGAGCAAAATAAGCAAAATATGCCTTCTGCCTTCTGCCTTCTACCTTCTGCTCTTGCCTTTCACTCCGGAGGCCGGAATGGGGTCTTAGATTTTCCACGCACAACATCTCTCACGCGGCCAAACAGCCCACACAGCGTGAGGAACTGTTTGGCTTAGTAACCCGATTCGGGGTCTGCGATGGCCATTAGAGCGGAAAGCGTAGCTTATTAATAGAGGCTCTCTTGACGCTACGTAAGGTTTGGGTGAAGCAGTGCGATAGGAGGACAGCCTTGTTCTGTCTGGAACTTGCATTTTCTCTTCCTTTTTTCACTTTTTTTATTACTGCTTATTAGTTAGTGTTCGAAAAGAGTCATGCACAATGTATTTACAAAATACGTGTTTGAAATAATACTTATTATGCAAATGCATTTTATTCAATCACTAGAGTAAAAGTTTCATATAATGAAAATACTGGAAATTTTATCCCCGTTGTACAAAACGGAGCTTATGGATACGAATGTAAACAAATCATGGATTGCCACTGCTTGGCTGGCAAATCATCGCTTATAATACTGCGTAGTTTTTTTTGTTTGTTTTGTTTTGATCACTAGTGATCACTCCAGGCAAAATTTCGTCCACTGGTTCCAACACCACCGCCTCCTCCTGTTTCCGGTAGCGAACGTTCATTACGTTCCGTAGCTAGATCGGCAGTGACGAAGGGATAATCGGGACCGGCTGCTCCACCACCCGGGTGCTGCTGTTCTCGTTCGTAGAACTTTCGCTCGAAAAGTCGTGCCGTTCGGTCTTTCAGCATCTGTTGCTTCTCGTACTCGTAGAACTTATCCACCAAAGAAGCTGCAGTTTGTGGTTCCACACGTTCATCCAGATTTAGAAATTTGTCCTTCTTTTTGTAGTATCCGCCGCTAGTGTGAGAGTCTTGCGAAACGCTCGAACCGTGGTAGTCATCGTGATGATGATGGTGATGGTGCTGATGATTGTCAAAGTCGGGACTGTCGGCGAGTGGATTGTTGTAGCGGAATGGCTTTGCGCCGAATCCAAAACCACCGACTGCACCCAATCCTCCGCCATAACCGCCATAACCACCATATCCTCCTCCATATGATAGCGATGGTGTCAGGAATGAGCCGTATCCGAACAAACCGGAGAGGAAGAGCGCAATCTTGCCGAGGATGAGTGCTTTCTTGCTGAGCAATATCAAACCACCGAACACGAGTGGCAGCAACGTGGCCAGGTTGAACTTAAGCCCAAGCAGAAACGGCACGACAAAGCTTTTGGTGAGTATACGAGCTGTGGGATGAGTGTGATGATTTCGTTGGAATTTGTGAGATCGCGTTTTTATCGATAATAAGGAAAATGTATTTTTCTTGGTATTCAGTTGTGACATTCCACACAATGGAAGGTATTTAGTTAATATATTAGAAACAGAAAATCGTTTCTTATTCGTATTGCTATCGATTTAATGTACTTGTCGAACCAAAAATTATTGATGTAGCCCTTTATGTGTATGATCAGAAGTTAAATTTTAAATGGCATAAATAATCATCCAGACACATTTCTTTTTGTCCATGGCGAAATCATTGTTAAGATGATGCGCAGTTAAACGAAACCCGGAGCTTTCCAAGCTTATAGAGAAGCGGTTAAAGCTAAAGCGATTGAAAGCTTTCCGAAAAGCTTTGAGGAGAAAATATTTAGCTTGTGAAATATTTCGTAGTAGATACGACAATGTCTTAGAAATTAGTTATTTTTTTATATGTATTCGTAGATATTTATGATTGAGGTAACCACTACTTTTAAGTTTGATGAAGTTAAAGTTTGATTAAGTTAAATCAATCGTTTCTGTAGTTTCGGTAGTCCTTTGACCAACAATTGAACCTACCTGTCGATTTTTCCTCGAACAATGAACGTTCATCATTTTGCACGGACGGATCCAGCACGAACTCTAGCAGCCCAGCAGCACCGATTGTGGGACCCAGTTTTAGCTTCAGCCCCGGGTAGATAATACCCATGTCCCAAAGCAGCTGGCGCTGGGCCATCACGGCGCCTGCATTCTCGAGAATTCCTCTAAAGGGTGTCGAATTTCCATCGTGGGTGTGAAAAAAGGAAAGGTAGCAATAGAAAAAAGTAAAAATAAAAAAAAAGCAAAACCGGGATGGAAGGCAGAAAATTTATTATCGGTCTGGGTGGCTGACGGTTTCGAATCAACAGCGGCCTTCTCTTCTCCCGTTCATGAAACGTTTTGTGCCATTACCACACGCGGATCAGTGACGCATTAACATACGGCTGGTTTGAATTCCGTTACGAATGCTGTTCGATATCAGCGGGCGGAGGAAAGATCAAAGCGACATCGCGAATGCGCATGAAAGCATGGCAAGTATGATAAGACACGGGGCGGGCTGGGAGTAACATCAATTCGTACGTGTGGACGCTTTCGGTATTTTTTGCTTTACCTTTCCACCAACAGCAATTGGATTTAGCACGCCTTGAGCAGCGATGATACCTTTGCCGGCGTCTGTATGGGTTCGCTAATTAGTTTTACATGAGACGTATCGAAGGCAGACGATGCCCTCTTCATGATGGAGAAGGCACGAACGTTTCCAATGTTGTTCCGGAGAAAGGACGCGTTGAGAGAGGTCGCAATTTCAAGCTATCGGTTCGAGCATTAGGAACTGTTTAGAATTGACGAAGGTATCAGATTCGATAGGCGATTACAGGAATTGTAGAGGAGCCATGGAAAGAATAAAAAGCTTTACGGTGTTTTTGTCCCACAATAATGTGGATTTAAACGCAATTCGGTTCTAAGATTTTATTTCTACTTGGACGTTGTTTTATAATTAGAGCTTAAATGGCCAGAAGGATTTTATGAAAGAAAACTGTATAAGTATTAAATAACACACTATAACATGCGAAACTAAACCAGGAAACAGATCCAGGAATTATAGATGATAATAAAATCACATCGAGGTGTGCATGTGGCGATAGTAAAACGATTTTTCCCTAAAGAAAATTGGCATTGCTTTAAAAATGTGATGATTTGGTTAAAATTAACACCCTACTTCATAGTATTGTTTAACTTATAGCACCGTCAGCATAAATGTGCTTTGGAAAATTGAGCGAATAAACCAAGAATCATATTATGATTGTGCTGTTAAAAGCCAATAAACTTTAAATTTAGCCAGCCAAGAATTTCGAGAGATCATCGAAAAGTAGTTGTTGTACAAGCGATACTATGGCGAAGGAAGCTTGCAATGTGCTTCAAGTCTGAAAGAAAGTCACAAGCTATCGGCAAGCGTACCCTATCGCCCAATAGCGCCCACTATCGAACCGGAGGAAGAATCACCACCGTTACCGGTTGAATACGGTACTCATTTGTTTTCTCGTCCGTTCGTTTCGCACTTGATCGTAATTTATTCAAAACGCACACACACACACACATGGTCGGCGCATACCGTGAATGGGCACTGCGTCTGAAAACCGAATTTCTGAAACCCTCGGTACGGAAGGGGGTTTGGGTTGGAACCGAACCAACACATTTGAGCATGCCACAAACCCCCACCCACCTCCAATCCCGTACCAATTTCAGTCGATTGACACAAATTCCATTCTGGCGGGCCGTTTCCGTTTCGTTTCGGTCCTACTGGCACGGATTTCTGTTTTCTTTACGGTTGTACGCTGGGTCGCGCCGTTGGCGACTGCTTTGGGACGCGACTTGCCTGAAATCGAGCGGATCGTGATCGACGATGTTCGGTATGATACGGGACGATGGCACAAGCGATTCGTCCTTGATCATGAGCAGTCCACTGGTGAGTGTGAAGTTGTTCGCTTCCTCGAGGAACTGTAGCGACGAGAGGGCTTGCTGGCCGGCACATTGAAGCAATCCGGGCGACGGAGTCATACGGATACAGTAGTCGAACGTGTCCAGCTGAGCACGAGCGGACATCACGAGCCCAAGGATTGTGGTTACGATCGTAAACATTTCGCACTGTTACTGACAATTAGCAGCTGCACATCACAATGGTACCGAAGTTGGATTAGTCCTTCACGGTAAGGATAGCTTCACAAACGTTTTGGGCACGGATTCAGTTTCAAAAACACTGCACTTGACGCTCTTCACCAGTAGATTTTCCTTAAACTTTAACACACTGTCACCTGAATGAACACTGGCAGGTTGAGCAGCGACTAATATTGTATATATACTCCGAACTTGCAGATTTGTCCAGCCAGGCGTTCTTCCTGCACCCGAGTGGGGCGGGTGGGAAAATCGAGCACAGCACCTGAAAACATCGCGCAAATCAGCACCGCACGGCAGTTTGTCCGAAACACAAATGCGAAAGAAATTTATACGTTTTAATGGAAAAAAAAATGGAATCGCAACAGCCGGGATGGGAAAAAGCCGCCGGTCCCAACAATGCACCGCGGGTCAGCGATCCGTATCTCCGGTGTACGGTTCCCGGTCGCGATTATGAGTGCACATTTACATAACGGCGTGCGGTGCGGCGAACGACATTACGTGCGTCGTCGAGGGTCGTTCGGAAGAAGCTTTAAGTCGAAAAAGTCTCCCACCCACCCGCGGAAGGAAACGAAAGGAAAAGTGCGATGTCCGATGGGAATTGGGCAGCCGCCCCTTCGCGGGGTTGTTTTAGGAGGACCGATTGTTTCCCGCGTGATTACGTCTAGTTTAACCTACTCATAATCTGACGTCATTTCGGTCATTTCATACCCGAAAAAGGTTAAAAACAATCCGAATCTCTCGACAAAACCCATTGAACTAATTCTATTTAACCTGGTTCCCCATTGGCAAGGATCGTGTCACCCTCTTGCTGAGACGGAGTGGCGGAAAAGGCTGCCCCTGGTTGAGTTTAATATAAGTTGACGAGATACTTACACGACGTTGTTTTGTGTTTGCCTTTATACCAGCGTTCGAGCAAAAGAACGCTGGTAAGGAAAAAGGACGCATTTGACAGATAATTTGGTTGCACGTGCACGCTGAAAAAGGTAAATAAATTAAATAAAAAGGGCTGTGGCCGAGTGAGTGAGTGAAGAAGTTAATTTTTCGGTGCACCGCAAAACCCCCGCGGGACGGTGTGCTAACTCCATACCCGAAAGCATAGTCGTGTATCGCTCGAAAGGATGTAATCAGCGGAAATGATTACGCAAAAATGACCATTTCTCTGGGGCCCACTATGGTTTTGGTAGGGAGGAGGCGGTTTTTGTTTTATTTGCACGGGACCTTATTCAGCGCGGTGTGCCGTTTTATTTCTATTTCAAACAAACGAACCGAAAAGTTTTTCCACGCTTCGTACTGGAGGAAAATCATCGTTGTTACCGGTATGCGTTACGTTGTGGCCACTTAGTGTGCTTGCGTTTTACGAGTGGTCATTGGAAGGAAGATAAAGATATTCCATCCACCCCGGACAGGTGAAGCTCGGGTGTGCGAAATTTAAGCCATGAATTGCAAAAAAAAGCCACAAAATACGAAACAGAATCCATTTCGAGCTGGTAAATGCGCGGTTTGTACGAAAAGCGAAAACCAACGCAACAATCATGCGAAAGTTCGTGCGCCAAAAGTGAAAGTGGTCGAGCACACCCAGGACCCATGCGGGGTCGCCAACTTGCCAAGACTTGAAATCGCAAAGAATGTGCCAAAAGTATCTCTTCATTGCCGGAAGCGAACCGACCGATCCCGTCCCGTCCCGTTTGCCACCTCGCCTGTTTTGATGCAATTTTTCGGTGAAATGAATATCTGTATTCGCACGCAACAATGGATGACGATCTGGCTAATTTCGCCGGTCGGACGATCGTTAGCCGCCGGTCGTTTCGCACAGACGCGCGGCGGTGTGTACGTGTGTCTGTAAGGCATGATGGTTTTCTTCTTTGTTTATGGGGTTCGGTCGCCATCGTCCGCGAAAGTGATCTTTTGATGGAAAGATGAGTTTTTTGCGCTCTTGTTTCGGTGTGAATCGTTGTTTCCTTTCCGATGTTTTAGAGTGGTGGTAATTATTACAGCTGAGCGTATTGTCGCGAAGAGCGTTCGGAGGGTTGATGTTTTTTCCTTTCTTGTTTGACAGTTTTCGCTGTTTTGATGTTTTGCGGCAAGAGTTTGGTTTGGTAACCAAAAGTTCTTCGAGCGTGAAGTACTGATGTTATTATACATACTTTGCGTGAGCATATTTTTTATAAATTTCGCTTAAAACCAAGATAGCTTTCAAATTTGTTGCAAATTTCCTGGGTTGTTTGAATAAAAAAGTTAAAATGTTAAGTATTTGTGCCCAACTACTATTAGGTATTAAGCCCAATGTGCACTTTAAGGTAGGCAAAACTATATAATGTCTTCTCTTCATGATGTTTTTAGTAGCATTCAGCACAGTGAATTTTTCTAGTTTGATAATGAATACATTTGTTTTCATTTTAAAGTTTGCCTTGATAGAATCTTGTATGAAATATTAATTTACGAAGGGAACGGATATTGCTGATAAGAAAATATAAAAAAGAGTTTGAGTAAATAATGCCACAATCGCTAAACAAAAATTCAATGCAATGCAATGCAATGTGTGCAATCTTTTTTTAACGATATGTTTGTATTCGATCAGGTCAATTTCAGACACATTGTTAATATTACAAGAAATAATATTATATACTTAATAATAAGCTAAAATAATTGACTTATATTGTTTTAGCTAATACAAAAGAAATGAGATTTTTTTAAACTATAAAATAATAAAACATGTTTCCAAATTAATAAGATTTAATTATTAAACAACTGTATGATTTGAACAAATGATTTTTTTCGATGATGATTCGATGATGTTTTTACCAGAGGAACATACAAGAAGTACACCTATTTTTACTGACTGTTCGATATGAACAATCGATATAAAATGAACGATATCCGATATAAAATACATAGAACGTGTATTGGCATAGAACATTTAATAAAATATTTAATAATTCATTTATTACCAGACTACACATCAGTAGCACTGTTTATGGAAATGTGTAAAGCACAAAAAAACTATGCGATGCTATAAAAGAACAAATATAAAAATTTTTCGAGAAAAGTGTTGTTGATTCGAGTTTTAGAATCGAATCGGTTTTTCTTGTCAAATTAAAATTTTATTCATTCATTCATTTTATTCATCAATCAGACCCAAAGTCTGCCTCTCTTTAACAATCTATATCAAAACTATGTGTATTTTTGTTTATTGAGAAGTTTACTTTTCTACAATGTAGGTAAACACAAGCATAATGGAACAGCTTGGGCAGTTGATTGAGCTGAAAGAAGAGAAACAACACAACAACAGTTAACCTTTTAACGCCACCGATATGGAACGGGCAACACTTCGAGTACTGTGCAACGAAACCGGCACATCGGCCTGCTCAATTATTACCCAGCTCAAGTGCCTGGTGTGCTCGTTCGCCCACTGCCTCGGTGCTGTTTTTATTTGCAACATCCGAATGGGCGAGTTTGCGTTTGAAATGTTCACTCCCAAAATGCACATTCGGAATGTAAGTGTATTAGCGACCAGTTGTTTGTTGAATCGAAAACAATTACGAATTCTCCGAATGGAGAAACTAAGCTCAGCAAGATCCGAGCAACATCGGTCTGAGTGTTTGCAGGAAATGAATGTTAAAAAAATTCTTCAAACCACCGCACGGGAGCGCCGGGAGAAGAAAGAAAACAAATTAACTTCAATCTGCGTAAACGCACCGGTGCTAGCGAACGGTTGGTTGGTTTACGTTCGGTGAGCTCGGCTCGTAAAAAATAAACCAGCCCAAACAGGTACTCGTCGCAAATGGACAGGAAAAGTTTCTCCCTTGGGTGACCCGGCAGTGTTTGAACAGAACGCAGGCACGCGAAGGGGAAGAACCAGGTGAACGTGAAAAATGACGGTGTGGTGTGGACGCACTTAAAAGTAAAAATATTATCGAAAGCACCCGAAACGGATGCTTGCCAGGAGAAGAAGAGGAATACCGGAGAGCGGCAAGAAGCGTGCGTCTCCTTTCGCGGTACTGAGTGGGGCATCATGTATTCCGGGCATGACGCCTATCCGAAAAAACTTTCTCCAACCGCCGGACCGGACCAGTCCCACGTTCTTATTTGGGGTAAGGGGTTATCGGACGGAGGGAGTTGTTGACCACTGCGTTGTGTTGCAGTTGGTACTAGCCAGGAAAGGAGGAAGATGTTTTCTTTGTTTAAACACAACTCATACCCACGAAACAAGCATAAGTGAGCAATCGAGACGGAACACTTTCGATCTCGAGCAGGTCAGCGTTTTGGAAGACTCTACTGCCCGATTGATGAAGTAGACTGCTTGACACACTTACACTTTCCCTTCCAGAATGGGTTTGTGGGAGTGTGGGGACATGGGAATGGGAGTTCATGGTACATGGAACGTCGAGAAAACAGAATAACAAGCAATCGCAAAGGGTGAAGGACCGCAGCGACTGACGACGATCACGACGCTGAGGATCACTTTCCCAAAAGCCGGTTTTTTTGTCGCACTGATCCTACCAAGTTCAATTCGATGGCTCGACTCTGTTACATTACTTTCTCATCGGCACTGTTGTTTCTGTGTATGTGTGTTTCTTTCATCGTTAAGTTTATTTTTATTTTTATTTTATTTTTACTACCATACAGCGCAAACCAATCAAAATCTTTCTTCAAACATCGTTCGAAACGCGTTGTTTTTGTTTTTTGATTCGTTTTTATTTCCAGTTTCCTGTCAAATTTTCGTTTGGATTGTTCTCTTTCCCTTTTTTGCATCACGCCACGGCGTCGCGGGGGAGGAGGGTAATTATTAAAGTTACAATAATTTAAACAATAAATAACAGAACAGATCATTCTTACAAATTCCGTTCTTTCCTCGGTTGTCCCTAGAGCCGCTCGATCCCGCGCGTTTTCGCTCGGCCGCAATAGCGATGGCGAAGCTGATCGCTGTGCTGGTCTGAGTTCTGGTTTGTCTGTTTCCTAAGTCCGCTACCCTGGGAAGCTGATTTGTGCGCGCGATAAGTGAGAATTAGGGCAGAGTGTAGCGTAGACGCGGAAGTACAGTAGTAGGTGAAGATTTGGATGTCACAGAAGCAACACCCTTAGTTACAGCGGAAGACGAGCGGAAAATGAAAAGCAGCTAGTTTAATATAAACTTCTCCTTTTAGGTGTATATCGGATTCTTTGTTTGCATCCGACAGTTCGATAAGCGAGCCCGACCCCGTTTCCACCGACGGTTTGGTACCAGTGGTGGTGGTGCAAGAGGTGGCAAGAGTGACGGACGAACCGATTCGCAAAAACCGTTATCTGTCACGAACCTCATTCCCGGAAAACCGGTTTGAAAGCAACCAATTCGCCGAAACTGAGACATGTGGTGTAAAGACCACAAGCCGTCCAGAAGATTTGGAACCATCCGGTTCTTCTCATATCTCTCGCCATGCCCACTCTCCTTCCTCACCTGTGGTGGTGGGTGTGACCTATTTCGATTTGTTCGAATGTTTCGATCACTGGAGCGTGCGGTGGTTGGTTTCGTGTAGGGAACGCCGTCCCATGTGTGAGACGAGCGCTTCAAGACTTTAAGAGAGACACAGAGTGAGTGAGTGATACGCGTAGCAGTAGTAGCTAACAGCAGCGAGCGCGTTAGAAAGGGCTGTGTCGCTGCGGTTTCGAAGAAAAATAAATTAGAGTTAAAGAGCTGCAAAATCTCTTCCCAGCGGCACAAGGCGTGTGCTCGGGAAACGTTTCAAACAAAACTATTCGCCAAACGCAGTGCCTGCTCCAGCACAACGTGAAGCCACAGGCGTTGCGGGACGCGTTTGGCTTCCAGATGGGGCTTCTGAACAGGAAAAAACAACTGGAAGAGAGATTGGCGGGATCCGGTGACAATGGGTCGTTTTGTGAAAAGGGGCGTCAAACAAACTAAAGAAAAACATGAAAGGAGTGTACGTAAGTTCGCAAATAAATATCTCTCTTTACGCGGAAAGGAACACCACCGATCCTCGCACGGGTTAATAAATTAATTTAAATACGTTTTTCTTCCATTCCGTTCCAGTGTTGTCTGTGGGGGGGTGTGTCGGTAGGATGTCCGCGAAGTCCGAAGAGGGATAAGCGCACGCACGGCTGCTACTAACCAGAGGATAGGAGAGCGGAGGGAAAACAGTGCCGAGAGTGTGGGTTGTTTTGCAAATAAATTAAATTAATCTAAGCTCTCATGGCACTCCTCGTCCTCCGTCGTGCCCGCCGACCTTTCCGACCACCGTGCGTGCCTCCGTCCCTCGGTCGTCGCTTGCGGCTCCTGTCGCTAAACTATCGTCTCTGCTACTGCCTGGTGGCTATGAGTAGTGTCCTGTACGGCGCGGCACCGAAAAGAGTGTCGGCCTGCTGGTTGACGGTAAACTTGGTTTTTTGGGGGGAGGTTGGTTTGCTTTGTTGCCGGTGCGTTTGACCGGCGACCGGGTCTCGTTGGCTTCTCGCTACAATATGGCAAGCTTACTGAGCGTGAGCGCCGTAGGCCAGGTTCTGGGCGGCGTCCAGGGAGCGGGCGTATCCGTGGTGATCGTCGTACGAGCTGGAGTGCGAGTAGTGCGGGTGGGCGACGACTTCGTAGCTCTGCTCTCCCTTCTTGTCGAACAGCTTCTTGAGCGCGATGATGGCGGACAGGATGAGGGCAATCTTGCCGACGATCAAAGCCTTGAAGGCGATCAGGGCGAGGGCACCGAGGGCGAGCGGGAGCAGGGCGGCGGCCTTCAGCTTGAGGAGGAGGAGCAGAGGGAGGAGCAGCTTCTTGACCTTCTTCTTCTTGCCACGAGCTGCGGAGTGGAACCAAGTTCAAGGACACGTTTGGGATTAGAGACCGGTCGAATGGAATCATTTGTTGCCGCCTTGGTAGAGCGAGGCGCAAATCGGCAGGACTTACCTTCATCCAGCGAACGCTGCATGTCCTCGATCGATTCCTTCGGTACCTGGAACTGGAGGGTGTGGGTGCCGAGGAAACGGGCGGCACGTTCGACGAGCAGTCCATCGATCTCGGATTCGCGGGCTTCCGGCTCAGCGGGCAGGGAGATGTCGTTCAGCGAGCGACCCTTCGGGGCGTCCTTTTCCGTCTGCACGAACTTGATGCCGTCGGTGATTTCAAAGTCGCCCTCGGCGGCGTCAGCTAGGCGTAGTGCACGCTCCTACGACGTCATGAAGGTGGATTTTCAATATCGTCAAGAGCCAAGTTCACCAACAATAAGATAGAGAATAGATATAAAGAGCGAGAGAGACAAAGAGAGAACAAATATAGGTTAGTGTGCAATCGGTGGCAGGTTGATTTTTCTTTAAAGATCAAGAGAAACTATCTCCCTAACATCTTCGTCGATTGTATCACGGGAGCAAGATTGTTTCAAGGTCTGAATGTGGTTTGACCATACAAGTCATGGATACCCCGGAGACAGGGGATCACCATCCAACTTGCTTTCTTCCCTTCCCGTACAAACTCAACAGTATGCAGTGCAGTAGAAGATGATTATTGTAGCACAGTAGCATCATCATCATCATCATTATAAATCACATCGGCAACGTTCACACGGTCTCCGCTCTAAATCCCCTTAAGGAGGGCCGGTTTCGGACCCGATTGCTTCATTGCGTTATTTTCCGACACGAACACGGAAGACGTTCCTGTCCAACAGAAAGTTGTGCTGATTTTCCATCGCTCACAGTTCGTTCCGTGATAACCGTTCTTGTTTTATGTACCCTTCGTTTGGCCTATATTTTATAGTCCTCATGCTCAGTTACACCAGCGATGTATTCGGCATTCAATCACACTTGTTTCTTGTACTATGCTTAATTTTTGGCTTGCGGCACTGGTTCCGTTAGCTACTGGTTTTTTTCTCTTTGTTCAGCCTTTTCAATTGCCTCCTGACAGATTGTTAACCCCAAAATCAATCAGTTGCACTCTGAATGGTGGGTCAGGTGGCTTACCTTGGCGCACAACACAATCGACTTTTCGCCACAGTCCCGCACGAACTTCAAGGCGGAGGTTAATAATCCATCGGCTTCGGAAGATGGGGCGGCAACGGCCACGGCCAGGATGGCGAACAACACATAGAACTGCTTCATTGCTTTTGCGTTTTTGTTTGTTTTTTTTTTGTTTTTGGTTTGTCTTGCGATCACACTGCGGTTCTCACAAAATCTCACACTACACACTGCAAGTCCTTGCTCCGTCGCAACACAAAACACACTCGCACTTGCACTTTGCTGAGACGAGTCCTTGCCAGGAGTCGGGCTGTTAATTGTCGGAAAGCAACCGGTGAACTGTGACTGGAAGACAATGCTGCCGCGGGTTTTATTCTCTTTCGCCAGCGCCAGCGATAACCGGGCCCGGGCCAGGGACCTCGGAACACCGAACGCTCGGGCTATGGTCGGCCACCGGGTTGGTGCGAGTGAAATGGCAATAGTGCCGGATGGTGCCCGATCGCATCATCATCATCCCCATCATCACGATCATCCTCAGGCGTTCAGCTATACACACACACACACACACATACACATACACACACATGCGCATACGTACGTGAGCACACCGAACACTGTACCGTTGAGTTTTCTTTCACTTTACCCATCGACACCTACACAGCGAGGGCAAGGAGAGATCGAAAACGGGATGGAGACAGAGGGGCGAGGACGACAACGATTTGCCTTCCGATGCCACTCACGATCATGGGCGAGTTAAAGGTTGGAGAAAGAAGAAAGCACGATCGTGTTCCTTCTTGTGAATAGGTTTCCCTCATCCCACACGCTGCCCTTTCTTTTCCTCTCCTAAGCGGAAGAGTGGGGAGGTGGAGACCCGAGCATAGACCGATCATTCCGGGTGGAAGAGATAGCGCGAGTACGAAAGAAAGAGATTCCGAACGAAGAGTTCGTCGCTTGCCCGGGCGTCCATGTTGTTCGTTTATTTTCGGCTTCGGTGTGATCGGCTGGTATTTTTTTTTTTCGTTCCGTTCGTATATTGCTTGAGCAGCCCGTTGGTTTGATTTTTCTACTATCTCTACGCCTCCTACCCACCCCTCCCTTACGTTATTCATACTTCCTTTCTTTCTGACAGTGTTTGCTGTAGCAATGCGTGTGAGTGTGTATTTTTCGCTTCTTTCCAATCGTACGCATCTGCGGAAGCGAAGGAAGTGTGCGCGGGTGCATACACTCATACGAATCGGGTTTAGAGCGCTTCGGGAGGGAGTATTACAAGATGGTTTTTTTATGTGGAAGAAAGAGAGAGGGAAAGAGCATGACTCCTTGTTTGGCCACTATATGCGCGTGGTGGGATTCGGGTGGATTAATTTAAATAATTTTCAAATATTTTTTTACCACCTCCATGCACATATGTGTGATTGCGGAGAGCAAATTCGATGATTTTCACCGCAACTATGCGTACTGGTCACGCTAGTCCCCCGTGGAGTCGTCCACACACCCGTCTGCATACGTTTGCCCTGTACTTTCCCTCAATGCGGCCATGATAGGGTGTTCGAAATTTGGTCGAACATTTGTTTCGCCCAATACAAAAAGGTCGTAACCCGGGGTCGAAGCTTTCTTCTGTCGGCACGATCATTGTCGCGGGCGGTGAAACATCATGAAACATCGCGGTTGATATTAGCTATCTGTAACCTTACGAGGGGTAGGTTTTGATATCATTTGAAAAATGCAAATTGTCCACTCCATCAACCGACTGTGCTGGCTGCTGTGGCAACGAAAGTTGTGTGTCAAAATTAGAATTTTAAAGCAGTCCCGCAAGGCTCCCGCTGAACAGATTAGGAGCACTTTCTCCGGCCGTTCCTGGGATTCCTTGTGCCTGGGCATTAGCTGCAGCGATCGATCGTGGTACGTTTGGGTTCGAGGTGGAACAGGGCTTTAGTTTTGTAGATTTTTCTTTCACTTGTCCAATTTTGTGGGTCACACGATTGGAGGAATCAATATTTGCATTTCGTACGCAACGTTTTATCAATGAGTCCTAATGGATTGTGTGTCTTAATGTGGTTGAAGCAGACGAGATGTTTAGCTTTCTATCTGCTGATTCTTGGAAGCCGATGCTAGGAATTAAACATTTTTTCCTTGACATGGTGAGACAGTTCTGGGGTTTTGCAATGTGATAAAAAATAGTCAGTATGAGAACTTTTTTTTCGAACTTGATTGGAAAAGCGTATGTATGCAAAGTGGAGAAATGTTTTAGGATATCTTATTTGAGAAAAATGCAGGACGAGTTTTTTTTCATGCATATGTTTATCTTCTATTCAAATGTTTTCCAAGGAAAAAATCCTGAAAGGTTATTTAAAATAATCAATTCTTTTCTATTAACGTGGTTATTTTTTCTGTATGTTATATTTGTTAGAGCAAACAAATGATAATATCCTATTGGAAGATAGTTTGAATTCTACATAAAAAACGATTGGACGGTGTTTGAAGATTTATTCATTAATTTGGCGGAACCGGTTTTTATAAAAGAGCCCACCTCCTCGGTGATTTAAAAGCTCCACATTTTGGACTTAATTTAAATATGTTCTACTATAATGTTGTGTTCTATAATGTTGTGATGAAAAAAAGTTTATCTAAACGTTGATTGATGTTTCTAAGTTGATGGTTGCAGGCTCAAAAAAGAAAAAGAAAGGAAGGAATTAATCCAGGGAATATTTTATTTTCTTAAGATTTTACACGTCTATCAAGTTTTTATCAGTTTTAGGCATCTTCTACCAATTTTTTTCCCAGCAGCTGTAACTGATTCCCAGCTTATTGACACGAGGAATACGTAACAAAAATTATCCCAGATCCCGTAGAATACATCATCTGAAAGGGAAAACATGTTAAACTCTCGCCATATGGGTTACCTGTCTACCATCGTTTACTTGTAGGGTCGGATACAAATAAGGGGTACTTTAATATTGGTGAAGTTTCTCCAAAATATCAAGCGCAGACGGGGAGCTATACGATACGAGTGAAATTTTTTGGGAAAATGATCTCCTACAACCTGCGCTCGCCTGAACCGTTGAAGCCATCGAGACGTGAATATGTTTTGTGTGTTGTGCTATCGTGTTTGTGGTGCGTTTTTATCGGTTACCTTCTCTATTTCGGTATCGAACGCTGTTCACCTGGGTTCAGCTCTCCTGGTTTGGAAAGCGATCGACCCGTTTTCTAATCAATCCCCCTTGTGATTCCTCTGAACCTCCTTGGATAGGGTTTCTTCCTTCCTTTTCGCTCGCTCGCTCTTCTTGTCAGGAGTTTCAGCATACCAGATCCCGCGTCAATTTCGGTCGGATCCCGGTCAGATTCGGGTGCCGTCGTGTTGTGTTTTTCATTGTTTCTTGTTGTTTCGAAAGTATAATTTCACATTCGATTCCTGCCACGGTACGGCCACGGGTCAGTCAGTACCTACAACAGCAGAAGCAGCCAAGGCAACATCCACAACAACAACATGTCTTCAAATCTTACGCATTCTCCTCTTTCAAGTAGTGGAAAAAGAAACAAAAAAGTTAAAAAACTACCTTTACCGACTCATCCGCATCATTTCCACCAGGGAAGGGGGAGGAAGGCGAAGGAAAGGTCACCGAAACGAAATCGGGAGGAAAGCCACCTCGGAGCGACACACAATCGAACCGGGTGATGCCTTTCGGGGGAGGGCTCGATCTCCAACGGGAAAGATAGCAAAAGAGAAAGAAACAGAGAAAGAGAGAGAGAGAGTGAGAGATAGACAGAGAGACAAAGAGAGACAGATAGAGAGAAAATGAGAGAGAAACATCATCAAAAAAGAACACATCGGGTGAACTAAAATAATCGGGCAGCGATCGTCGAGAGAAGGAAATGCGCGGTCTGCAGGATTTTTTGGTGATTGGGGTCTTTTTATTGATCCGCCGGTTCGATACAACGGTGTTCCCAGTGTCCCGCCCGCGGATCCGTGGTTTGGCTTCGCACATGGGGTTATTAGGGTGAGTTGACGGCGGAACGATGGAACGCTAATTGTGACCTTCGCATCCAGTGTTCATTTATTGCACGATCATCGCACGATCGACCCAGGTACGTTTGGGGCGGCCATAGTTGTTGTCTTCTTGACAACCAACAATGCGGGGACCAGAGTGAGCGTGCGTGCGTATGTTTTTCCTTTTTTTTTTTGTTGTCGACAGATTATTCTGCTGGACGGAAGCGAAACTCGGACCTTTTTATTTATTTTCTATAGCCCGTCGATGGCGACCCAGTGAACTTCAAGTGACGAAACGAGAGGGTGGCTGGTGCAAGGGGCGAGTGGAAAATGGAACCCAGATGGATGAAGCGGACCTCATATTCAGCAGATTCCCGCCTCCATTCACAGCGGGCAATTGAAAAGCCGCGAAAATCAAGCCATCAAACCATGATCGTTCTTGATGTTTTTTTTTCTCTAGACGCCAAACCTTTTGCTACCGAACTGGTAGCCTCTAAAGTTATTCACTATGAGTTGGTGGCGAGCGCTGGAGTGAGGCTTATTCAGTTGGGAAAGGGAAGCCAGTGTCAAATAAATATTCCCTCGGTCGCATCCTGCCGCCAAACGTTCCACGTCTGCGAGACGAGCTATCGCGGGAACGTTATTACTAGGTCAAATTAGTGAAGGCACGAATTATAGGCCGGCGGGTATGTGTTCACGGGATAGCTCGTATGTTTTTTTGGAGGCCTCGGCTTTCCTGTTGAAACCCGGAGCCGGTGAAGGGAATGTTGGAAGTAACGGAAGAATATAAAACATAATCGCAGCAGAAAGAAGATGCCTTATTCATCGCGGGGGAAAAGAAAATCTCGTGACCGTGGACCCTGTGAGAAGATGCGTAACGTGCCACCGAATATTGACCCACCTTTGGGCACCAACCACGTTCACACAGACAAACGAGGCACGAGCCACAGGAAATCCGATCCATATTTGACCGGACGACGCTCGTTCACATGTTCAATATTTGCTTCTATTCAGGCGGGATTTAGCGGGACTTTTCAACGTGGCACGCGGTGGAAAGGTTTCGAAAAATCAAATGCGAAAATTTTCGAAATTTCAAATGCGAAACTAACCGTCCCGTCCCAAGAACTAAGTTATTACATTTTATTAGCGAACAAATTGGTCTGGCTCTAATGTTATTGCCAAAGTTAACAAACGCGCGCTCCGGATGGGAGATAAAACTTTTTCAAACTTCGTTTCGGTGAATACTCGATTCCGTGCGAGCAAAATGCATTCCATATTTTCGCGAGCCGAAAATCGGGCCACATGCAATACGGGCAGAGTTGCTAGAGGGCTGTAGAAGCTGAAGGTTCATTTGCATGATAACAGCGTGCCACAGTTCCGGTCTTTATGCGATGGGTTCAGCTCAGAGCTAGAAATGGAACAGTTAACGAGACTTTGAAAACAATAATCTGAAAACTATTTGCTATTTGTTTGAGCATGGAGTTTGAATAATCTTTAATTCGTTTCTTTCTTGTATTAATATCATCATAATGAAATAAATAAACAGATTATTAATATTTTTGAACGATGAAATAAATGTATCTAGAAAAAAGGAAAACTACTAGATTATTGTACAGCACCAATATTCATCTCCTTTAATTGGTTTTTTGCTTCGAATGCTGTTCTTCAAAATTTTATCGCTTTTCTTACAGGATAGTATCCCGAAGGTTAGAGCATCTTGTTAGAAATCGTTTTATATTAAGATTATTGTTCATAGCCATGAGAACTCTGGGATAGTCTCGAATTGTAATCCGGGAAAATCTCATGAGATATGGAAACACTTCTAAAAAGTACGATTGCAAAACCATCTTTAAAAAGCCCCGAACGCTGAAAATGGGTAATCTTATCTAATTTACTTTCTCAACCGATGCTACAGACACTCAGGTCATTCGCGTGCCGTAGGATTATCACCGGTTTGATGTCACTGTCCTGACAGTTGCTGCGACGTATCGCCATGCTGGTCGCCAGAGGGGAAGCATCTGCTAGAACGCTTGCTAGACAGAAACACCAAGATGTTGGTCCGATTGCTTAGTTCACTTTCCATCCCGAATATCCAATGAAAGGAAACATAATCGAATGGTTTATGAAACGGTGGCGGAGATTCTGGAGAGCCTTTTGTGTGCACACGTATCGCGTACAGGACGTTAATCGGATGCGAAAGGACGGATCGATCGATGGCGAATAGCAAGCGGTCTTTATAGCACGAAGCATTCGCCAGAGTGCGGACGCGGGAAGAAAAAGCACAAAATGGGACAAGTAAGACGTTAGCCTGGGTGCTTTCATCTACCGTTAAGCTGGTGATGGTGATTATGGCGCTGCTCATCGGTTGTTAATTTGGTTAAATGGTTTTTCAGAGAGCTATTTGGAGCCTCTGTGCCAAACAGACAAAGACTGACCTGTTCGGGCCACCAGCGTATGAAAGACGCTAGACGATGGACCTCCCGGCGGTTGTCGCTGATTGCGTTTGAGTAATATGTTAATTTATTTAGCGAGAATTACTGTATCCAGCGGGAAGCAACCGATTGACGTGTACCTTTATTTCCGCCCGGGAACGGCTACACTCACTCACACACACACACACACACACACACACACACACACACACACACACACACACACACACACACACACGGAGGACATATGTGGGTGTGGAGGTTGTGCATTTAATGGACCATTTTTCAGGACTCATAGATAGACGCTGCCAGCTTAGCGTGAAAGTGAAGCAGCAAACTTGCACGGGACGCTGCTTCACGTCGTGGCCAGATAATTATAGAGCCCAGAAACGATCATCGCAGCGATCATGTTCGCACCGCGTTTAGGACCGCGGCCCCTATCGGCCTCGGCAAACACCAACCCTCCGCTTGGAATGACCATATACCTGGTGAGTGGTTACGGGCAGGGAAACCGTTTAGTGTGAATCAATTTTCCCGCACAAAAGGTGACTGTCCCGATCACCCGTGGAAACGATTGGTGCTGGAGTTGGTAGAAAATTGGAAAATAATTGTGCGCGCCGACAGTGTGGTGGCAAACGGTTGCCGAGCTGTACACGAGCGATGCGATCGTGGAATCAGTGGCGGGCGGGTCGACACTCGGGGCTCTGGTCATTGGCACAACGGCCGGGTCGTCGGACGTGGCGGTGTATGCGAACCACCTTCTCTGTGCTCCATCTCCTGCGGTGGCCGGATTTGCTCGATTTAATGCTGCACACTTTTTTGTTTGCCCACTTCTTCCTCATTTGGGATGTAAGAAACACCCCGATTGGTCGTTGGCCGGCGGTCCGTTACCGGTCGAAATGGAAATGGACTTCCATTTCCAGTGGCGGAGAAAACTCGAACGCAGGAATATTAAAAGTACATCCGATTGGCATCGACACCCCGCACGTGTGTGTTGCAGCTTCTGGTTCGCACTTTCTCAAAAATTGCCACCGCACACACGCATGCAGAAGGAACGCATGGGCAAATGATGGTGGGCTTGCGAATCGTTCGCCATTGAACTGGAGCGAATCAATTTTCCAAGCGCCCGACCTGGGTTTACTAGTGAGACGCACGGCTTGAAAATTATTGGTTCGGTCGTGTTTCCCTCGGATGTGGGTTGCACCACGGCCACCACCTTCGGTCAGATGATTGCTGCCTGGGTCTCTACGAACGCTGGCCGGGTGTTGGTACGAATTGAATGGAAGAAGTTCAACAAGGGGCACGTATTCAGTGGTGTGATAAGTCCGTGCGTACGCACGCGTGAGATAGCTAGCTGACGATAAAAAACGAGATCGTACTGTTGGAAAAGGCACATAAAGATTAAGATATTTTTTGGCATGATTGTTGTTGGAGTAGCGCTCTTTTAAAAGTTGGCGGATGATGGCTATATTGTGAGGAAAGCGATTGACGTCATTATACGGGCATGCATGGGTTTTCAGAGGGTGGAAGTTATTTCACTTTTTTTTTCGGCTTACTCTTTAGATTATCGCTCGATGAAAATTATTGGGTGTAATACTCACAATAACGCACTGTAAATTACTAAGGTCAGCACTTTAAGGTGTGATTTTGTTACCAAATAAATTGTAATCGACAGCAGTCGATAATTGTTGAATTCTGCAGTTTAATTGTTGAACGTTAAACAAGAACAAATATTTGGAAGGATGCGAATACAAATATACCACAGTATACACTTACAGTGTCATACGCGGCTGCTCTGTGTTTATGTAGGTATAATTTTTATATAAGTATTATTTTTATTATTTTGTTAATAATAAATATGAAATGTATGTCTCCTTACAAAAATATTACTTACATTCAATGTGAAATATATTAATACCAGATGTTATAGGTCTCAGGTATACAAATAAAAAATACACAATTTGTGAGTGTTTGAAGTATAGAATAGTATAAGTACAATTTAAGACAGGATAGTGAAATTTTCCGAAATTTATCGCAGAACGTAAATATTGTAGAATTTTCTATGAAAATTTGATCATAGTTTTCAGCTATCGCCATCCACCTTGCGATGCAAATATATGAAACATTCACAAGCGCTGGCTTCATCCACAGAGGAAATGCATGGAGCTGAACGCAACAACGGCTGCATATTTTCGGCACCTTTTCGATTGGGGCTCATCACTGAAAATCCGTAATCAGCAGGCCGGAAGACAGGTTAATGCGTGGATGTAAATAAAGAGAGACGACATCGGGTAAAAATCGCCGGCAATCAAACCATCTCCAACAGGCAACAGCCAAGCGGTGGCGAGGAAGAAGAAGTCGAAAAATAAAAATGGTGCCACTTTCTCAGCCTTTAACGTCCATCTATCTGCACCGTATGTGTGTGTGTGTATAAGTGTGCGGTCAGTCGCACGAGGAATCCTGTTTCGCATTTATTTGGTAGATTGATGAGTGAAGGTAACCGGTGGAGATGGTGTTTTGCTCTGAGCTGAATTAAGCGAAAGTTTGGTGACAGCAGCACGTTGGGTGTTCGCATACCACACCGATCCGAGCGTGTTGTTACCGACTGCCAAAGACGTCGTCGGTGTGCTAGAAGGTGTAGATTTCTTACTTTTTATTATTTCGCAGCAATATGCACACATACAAAGAGAAAACATGGAATTTGACACGAACATGTGAGTCATACGGTCCATACCCGCATTGTACGGTAACGGCAAAGTTGTGGATGTTGGTCAGCGGAAAGTAGTAAAAGCATCGTGAGAGCTTTCGATCAGTGCAATCGGTAGGATTGACAGGAGCCGATGACTATGATTATTAAGTAGCGTATAAAGTGCGTATGTCACACGATCGGTCCCAAAATCTGGGTCTCGCTGAAACTGAAAAAAAAAACCGTTCAAAAATGCAACCCAAGGTATCCAAGGAAGGCGCCAGAAAGTGAAAGCGATACGTCGGAAGCCGCGATTCGTTACTCCCCATTCGCACATCGTACGTTCATTGCCATTGTCAGGGCAACCGTTTGACAGTGACAGTGGCCGGTTGATCTATCCCGCATAAAGGTGACATGTAGGTACCACGAAACCTCTCAGATCGGTTGACCAGCATGAAAACGCGCCGGTACCGTGTACATTGTTAAGCTTCTGCACTGTTATGGCTTGACCAATGTAGTTGATGTATGATTTCCTTTCCTTGGCTTTGTTCTTCGTTTTCGCTGTACGTCAAAACCACTACGGTGGGAGTGGTGGGGCCGTCGGAATTGCCAACAGGTGAATGATCGACTTTATGCATGTGTGTGTGTTTGTAGCACGTTTCGTGCCAAAATTTGCATACGATGTCACACTTGCTGGTGCATTCCGTAGAGGCAGATTCCGGACCTTGGGTGAGGATGACAACAGAATCCGGCAAAAAACTCCGTCACGAACACACACTCACACACACAAATTTACATAGAGACATACATGCAACCGTTGGGAATTTCGGTGATATCGGCTTTCGCTCTCGTCCGTGTGCCCCCCCACGCGTGAGCAGCATTTGCATTAGCTGGTGGATTGGGAGCACGCGAAACGCACCGTTGACTAGGGATACCCGATTGTACGAATCTCTACCGTGGGCCCACCTGAGCCGGCTAGCATAGTTGGATGAATGGGAGAAAACAAATATGTAGGACTCACTGGAACTCCAAGGAAGAAATTCAGCGAAGGAAAGTTGTTGAACGTTGTTGGTCAGAAATACCTGCTGATGACAGCGAAGAGTAAAGCAGAGAGAAGATTAAATCTATAAGAATTGAATTATGAGATTTCTGAACTATCAACATTGTTTTGCAGCTGTTTTGCGGTAATCTCAGTTTGTTATTCCAAAATGCAGTCGATGCCCCTTGCTTGACACTGCCAACTGGGATGCGATCGAAAGCTTCGGATAAAGCAGATGATGATGACGATCGTGATCGCTGCAGCTCAGCACCGTCCGAGCCGGATAGGCCGGATTCGCATCCTGCTCGTGCACCCGATTTCACTGCGATCTTTCGTAATGGGTTCGGCATTTCCGAGGGTGTGGTTGGAAAGTTTCGCGCGCATCCCCACTGCGTGCGTACTTACCGCCAAGCGTCGGGATTTCGTTCGACGCTGGGCGCCGCTTAGTGCACGATTTGGACAACGGCGAGATCCTCTAGCCTTTTACCGTTAGCGCGTCTGGTTGGATCGTTTTGGTTTGCGATGCGCTGTGATGGTGCGTCGGTTTTGGGAGGTGGTTTTTTCCGACATGGATGGGGTGGAACAATGGCGGACGAGCCTGGGGAGACCGGTTCCAAGACGCAACGGTACTGCGCTCTGCTACTACTTCCGTGCCACTTGCCAGGCTTCCACCCAAAAATTGCTGACCATCGCCGTCGGTTGATTAGGGATTTGCATTATTTATGGTACTATTCGTCCCCCCTTTCCCAAAAACAAAACACATATTTCGGGACCGGAATCCTACCGGAAAGCGAGAATTAGGTTGAACCGTTCGTCGAGCACATCGGAGGGCGACCAACCGATGCCGGCATGCGCCGCATCGCGGTGGGGTGCATGGGACAGCGGATTTTTCTTGGGGTGCGCTTATTTATGACCATCAATTAAGGCATATTCTTCGAATTAGCTGGCTGCTCCTTCCATCCTTCTGAAATTAGTTTGTTTCGTGCTGCCAATTTATGCAGCATAGCCGAACCCTCCGAGCCAGTTGCGCCAGGAAGTAGAAGCACCGATTCCACGACGGTGTCGAGGATTTTAGATTGTCCCTTTTGCTATGGTACGATTTATCGCTTCATAAGCCTGGCAACAGGTGAGATGCATGAATCTTTGGAACGGAGGCGAGTGACTCTATGAACTGCAGCCTATCTGGGGTATATTCAAATCCGGGAGAAATCGTACAGAACCCACAGCGTTTGAAAAGCCGACGAGTTTGATGAATACGGGGAACGAAACTAACCGTACGAGGAAACGCAAACCGAGGCGATATACCGGCTGGAGTGGTGGCCAGCATTTGCTGGCCAGTAAATTACCTAGTACAATACAATGATGCTGGTGGAAAAAGAAACAACACTTTCATCAGAAAATTGGAACAATCGGTCCTTTGGACCATTTCCTGCATTATCGATAGCTAGAGGCGGTACTTAGTGTACTGGGCTCCCATTTTTCTCTTGTTGAGGTTGTTTTTATGAATGTTTGTACAGCTGCCGAGGGAATAATTCCGTAAAACAAATAAACTCTGAAAGCCATGGAATGACTGGAAGTTGTGCTCCATCATGCTTAAGATCGCATAAAGACACCATTAGCGTAATGTTCACATCCATCAGCGTATGTGTGTTTGAGTGGTAGTTGTTTTTCACCTCTTTTCACGCCAGTGCCAGTTACGAAAACGGATTGATGCGGTCGAAAAGTGTACTATTTCACCAATGACCTACCATTAATTTTCCAACCATTAATTGGTAGCATTGTGGGGTCGGATTTTCGATTCGTTGGCGTCTAATTTGGCAACCGCAAATACGCCTTCCGTCGTCGGTAGCTGCGACCACTACCACACACAGCAGAATCGGACGGCTTCCGCAGCCAATCAAAATTAATTTTCCCTCGTTAACCACATTTCTCTGGTGATTTGTGGAACACGTTTCTCGGATTGCCGCGAGCTTAGGGGTCAGCATAAAGGTAAACTATCGCTCATCGGAACATCGAGGCACAAGCCGGAGCAGCAATTGTACAGTTAATTTATTATAAAACTAGCACGTCATGGTATTGTAGGTGTCGAAGGTTTGGCGATTAAGCGTATATTTGTTTGTTTACATTTGATGATAATTGTGTCAATTAGTAAATTTAGCTATGTTAATCAAAACAACAGTTGAAAAGCTGTTTCGCTTATTAGGAACATTTTGTTTTACGTTTAGGTATAAATTAAAAACGGTTTTTATTAACATAAGAATTGGTGATTGGAAATTATGCAAGTGAATTGAGCTAAGGCTTCTTCTGTCATTCAGTCACTGCTTTTTATTATCGAGAACAGCGAATATAATCGTTATGTGTACACATATGTGTAATTGAAGATCAGTTACACCCTCTCTATGCTCGTCAGGCTTAAACCTTTCCCAAGAGGATGATGCCGCGTTCGGGAGTTGAAGTGTTGATGTGATGGGCACTACAAAACCGCTCGTACGAGTTGCAGTTGAACTCAAACCGGTACAGTGCGATTCGCTCGACAAGCTTGCGAGATTCGTTCCGCTAGCCGCACACTTTTCGCACGCTGGACCGCGTACGATCGTCCGATAACACATCCAGCAGCGGAAGTGGCCCGGAAGCGATCGGTCGAGCCAACATCGCTCGGTTGTTAATCTGCTAAGGGTCAGCTGATGGAAAGAGTTTGCCAAAAAAACAAAAAAGGAAATGTAGAGATACAGCATAAACTACAGAAAAGAAAGCTGTGAAGAAAGAAAAGCTAGCGGAAATAAAAGGGTACATGTGCCGAAAATGGCAGAATCAGTCCAGCGGAAAGAACGTGGACTCCGGCGTGGTCTTGTACGTTGCGCAACGCATGTGGTTCCGTTCGGTGCCCCTTTTTAACGTTTCTTGCTTTTTTGATTGTTTGCGATGCAGTGTACCGTACGGCCTGTGCCGGTCGGTGCGTGCTGTGGAAGACACCGAAAAAGTAGGACTTTCGCTTGACCTGTTTCCGAACGGGGTGGAGGGGGCGATCTCAATCTGATCGGAGTTCGATGCCGAAGGCGATCGCTACTCTTCCCCGGACCGGGCTGTTGTGATGATGTTGGAGTACCCAAAAGAGTAACCGATAGTACGTGAAGCGACCCGTGAAGCGAAGAAGTAGAAAAATTTACATATCCATCTTCCGATATCCAATTCAAATGGCTTTCTTTCGAGTTGAGCTGGCGCATCGCGATTTGACGGAACTAGTTTTCCGGGGCATTCGTTATTTTTTTCAACCCAACTTTACGGGCGGGCGACCAGGTCACTGATAAATGGACTCCAGGCCGAGAAAATTGTACAAATTTCTCAATCATCAAAGAAATTCGATAGCGCTGCTAGCGGCTTCCCAGTTTCGCCCCTTGGCGTAGACAACCCGGCCGGCAGCAAACCGCTTGCCATGCGATGCCGCCAAAGCGACGACGCCAAGAAGCCATCGAAAGGTCTTCGGTGCCGCGGATAGCCATCGCGAATGGCCGAGAGCTGGCTGGTAAAAGTTAAGCGAATGGAAAACTTTCTTGCATGTTCGAGAAAGTGAAAGAGATAAACCCGTGTGGTCGTCTCGAGGTCCGCGTGACGCTCTCAAGGGAAATGTATGTATATGGGTATGTGTGCGTGTTTAGATGAACTAGCAGCTTGAAATGTCAACGAACGTCGTACTAGGACGTCGTGTACCAGCCGGATCGCTGAAATCCGGTGGATCGTCTGGGAAAGCACATGTCTGGCCGTCTGGCCGGATGGGTAGGAACCGCCAGACCAGACGGGAATGCCGATCAGCGCCTTACACGAGCACGATGATTATCCAATTGCAACGGCAGATACACAGGCTAGATGGAGTTGGATGACCGTTGGGAC
>JXWZ01004827.1:0-13783 GCA_000956215.1 Anopheles farauti No. 4 | reverse complement strand
CGTGCTCGACTCGCCACTATCGCGCGCGCGCTTACAAGGTGAGCCGGGAGCAGGGAGATGAGCTGGTGAGAAGAACCGCGCGTGCAGCTCGCAAGCCACTCTCTCACCCGGCCTGCTCATCTCACTGCTCATCTTGCGACGGTCTGCCCGCCGTCACGCACACCACCATACGCAAATACACACACGCTTCCGAGCGTACGTACGTCGACGACGATCAACACGAGAAACGATTCGTTGGGTTTCGACGCGTTTAGTCATTTATTATCATCATAGCTCGCGAAAAGTAAGCTGAAGCGGAGAAAAGTAAGCGTGCGTACGGTTGGTCGTTTTTTTGTTGTTGTTGTTGTTAAACTTGCTCGCCTGCAAAAACCTCGTCGCCCGTTCGTTCGTTTCGTCCGTGCTTCTCGCCGTCGTGTCGGGCCCGCCGTCTTTTTTCGGCACTTCGGCACACAAAACGGCCACAACCCCGGGAAGCCCAAAGTGGCCCGACGAACACACACCGAAGTCCGAACCGGACGGGAAAAAAAGTGGAGCGTCTGCCGACTGCTGTGGCCGACTGACCGGAAAATATATTACCGCCGCGCGAGCTATGGAAATTAATATCCTCTAATCGGGCGACATAAAAACAAAAACATCCCGCGAAACGGCAGCATCACCAGCACCAGCAGCAACATCATCAGCAGTAACAGCAGCAGCATCAGCAGCAGAATAATAATATTTCGCGCAAAGGTTTGCAAACGTTTTATGCTGTGCACGCGTGCTGGTTTGTGCAGCGCCGACAGCAGCATTCAATCCGGGCGTTGTGTGGTGTAACGATCTTATTAATTTCGCGGTCCATCGGGATATTTATTTGTTTCATACTATCCTTTCGCGTTCGGTTCATTCGCTTCCGTCGATCGGTCGGCCGGTTCGGTTCGGTCGGTCGGTCGATTGGTGGGCGTGTGCGTGTGTGTGCGTCTTACGATTTGTTTTGTTTTATTAGTTTAGTTTAGTTTTGTTTTGTTTACGATTGTTGGCTGGTACGAAATAATAGTTTTCCGTGCGCGCGCGTGTGTGTTGCGAGGCTCGACGTGTGAGCGTTTGTGTTTGTAGCCGAGCGAGAAGAATTTGATTGCGAAGAAGCTAAGTGAGTTTGTGTTTCAAATTTTCATTCGGTTCTTTTTTCCCCCCTCGTGCAAATTCAGTTCACCGCCGAGTGTTGTTTGTTACCACCGGTGGCCGGTACACTGTGCGCGGTAAAAAACAACGAAAATCGTGCGTGATTTCCACCCGCCCCCACCTCCCCCAGTGTGACAATTCCCGTCGTGTGCGTGGCTGGGTGCATCGGTGAGTGCGACGGCGGTTTATAGCATCGTGTGCCCCGTAACGAGCCCTCGGGCAGCTTGGCAGCTCTTGGTTCCGGTCAGCCGACGGCAAACGGCGCACGGATGAAACGCGAAAAAAGGATGTGACCGAAAGCCCCGCGCGAACCAAGCAACGCAGTAGCGGATAGATGCATCACGTTTCCTACAACAGTATACGGCATTTTTGCAATCACCAAACCACCAAAAATACAAAAAAGCAACAGCAAACTCTGGTTGGAGCGTGCAACTACTACTTCTAAACGCAGAACACACTCGGAGCGCGCGCCAATCGTCTCACCAGAAGAAATCGAAGCAACCTATACAGCTGGTATACGAAAACTTGTAACATAAAGCAGGCCACGGACGGACGTCTAAGCAACCAAGGTATACTGACGAAACGAGCAGCAGTAGCAGCAGCAGCAGAGGCAAAGTGAAAAAGGAAAGCGTAGCTTTATTTTTAAGCAAGAAAGTTTACCAAAAAACACACAACAACACGGAAGATAAGGAAGGAAAAAAGAAGCATAAAAGTGGAACTGCATCCAACGGCAGCATCATCGACCGAACAACAAACGGCTCCAGAAATATACTCATCAGTGTGCGTTTGTGTGTGTGCGTGTGGTTCTGGAAGGATCTCCCCCCGGAGTGTGTAACCCGACCTGAGCCGACCAACGTGGAGGAGGCCAAAACCCGCCCGCCGCATGCAAAAACAACAACAAAAAAAAATACACACACTCCAAAATAATCACGGTCTGATGTGAAAGTATACGAAACTGATGATAGATTTAGATGTGAGGTAACCGGGGAAAAAAGTACTACTATCGGCAGCTCCCGCCGTCTGCAGAACAGCAAATCGTAAAGGAATTAGGAAGAAGCAAGAAGAACAGAAACCACAAACACTCACACACGCGGAGAGAGCAAAGAGAAGAGTTATATATACAAATTATATATCTATACCCTTTATATATACACACCGGAATTGGGAGTAAACACGGAGCACGGAGAAACGCCAGCTTTATTTGCCCAAATTCTAATCGGGCAAACGGGCGTTGAAAGTTGTTGGGTTCTTTTTTCCTCTCCCTCTCGATCGAACGGTAAACATACAAAGTTATACGAAAGGACGGAGCACCCCGCTCGAGTCAGTGCCAGAGCCAGATGATCGTGACAGACGATCGGCGCACCAGCCAGCCGCTAATGCACCCATAATCGATCGCGTAATGCATCCATCCGGTGGTGCAATTGGGCGGTGGTGAGAGAGCGCAGCAGCCAACAGCAAACGGCAAACAAAACGTCCGGCAACAAACGGGAAGGAGCAGAGCGCATTCGCGGGTGCGCAAATTTCAAGGTATAGATAACGCACGGCGGAAGTAGCAGCGGTAGTAGACCCATCATCGGCGTCATGCACGGTGGCATCGTTTAGTGTGCGTGTGCCCGGTACGGAGGGTGTGAGAAAGCCGGGGGCGGCCGTTCCGGCTTTACTGTGAATACTGTGTGTCCCGCCGCCGTTCTGTGCGTGGAAGTGTGTGCCCGAGCCGCGCGCGCATTTTCGTGTATGTGTGCGTGAGGAGTGCGCGTGTGTGTGCGTGTGTAGCGCGAGTGTATGTGTGGGCGCACACGTACATGTATAACCCAGATAAGAGGATCTTCTGAGAGTTGATAGCCCAGCCGGAGCAGAGGGCAAGGAAAAAAGTGTCCGAATATCCTTAAAACGCGAGCGAGCGCACGCGTTTTTGTTCTTTTTTTTCTGTGCGGCACCTCTGCGGGGTGGTGAGTGTTTTCTTGCGGCGTACTCTCGAAAGAAACGAGCAGCAGCCAAGGCCTAATACTACCACCACCACTCTACGAACAGCGGCTGAATAAAAACGGCCTAACAACATTCCGGCAGCGGCAACCGTGCAACAGCAACAACGACTACTTCAACGATCTACACACATGGCACAGCCTAGGGTAAGTTTTCGTTTTTCTTCCCTTTTGTTTGGGGAACACTGGGGCGGAAGAGGGGAAGGGATTATAAGTTGGACATCCCTCGCTGCCCCCGCGATCGGGCCCGGCCGGGAACAGCAAGTTTTTTTTTTTTTGGACGGATGGACCCACGGAAGACGGTCGCTGCCTTTGCGAGAATTCCCAATTTAAATGCAAATTTCCGTACCATCATAATCTTCGCTTCGATGTCGCGCGGTATGTTATAGGATGTAGTTACACACACACACACACAAACACACACACACACACACACACACACACACACACACACTTCCAAGAACCGGCCCCGTCACAGGTAGACAACACCGGTGGACGATCGTGGCGAAGAAACAAACAAAATCAGCATCCCTCACAACGCTTCCCTCTCTGGTGTTTCGTTGAGTTTGGTGATTTTTTTTTTTGGTTGTTGCCAACAATAAATTCCTTATTACCGGTGCAATGTGGGAGTGCCGTTGCATGCAAGTGCCAGCGGGAGATAGTCGTATTAGCTGCCAGGCAGCGGCGAAGTGCCGGAGAATCCGTATCCGACCCTTTACGCTTTAACTGCGGGCAGGCAACCAGCAGGAGTCCAACCCGGTACGATCGCTCCGTAGTTGGGCGATCCTCGCACTGGGTACGGGATCTCCTCCGCAGGTACCCCCTCGGACTGGTACCCAGTCCCTTCCCCTTGTCGGCACAGTTTGTTTTAATCCGATGAAAGAAGAAAGTCCCGAAAAGCAATCTGGGCGAAAGCAACAACAAACTTGATTGGATTTTGGCAGCAATATCGGCCTGACCTGTACGGCCGATGTACCTGCCTGCGCATCGCTTACCTCCCAAAGGGATGCGTCATAAACAACGGCCGGGAAGGTCACGGCGGCCGGTTACCGTCGTCCCGTTGAGCAAACAGCGCAAAGACCTTCACCGACAGTGGAGAAGTGCAGCTGAAACAAAGTGACACTTCCCAAAACCCATAAACGGCACAAATTAAAAGTCGAAACCGAAGGAACCCACGGGGAACACGGACCGGACCGGGTTGGCTGGCAAAATTAACTCCTTATGATGGTGATTTTTCGGGACACGAGTGTCGTAAACATGTCATAAACAGACACACACACACGCACACCCACCCATCCATCCCTCCCATAGCAGGCGGGCCCACAAATCATCCATAAACGCTGTTAAGCCTTTTCCCCCGTTCGGTGCCTGCTTTGGATAACGGGAAAGAGGATTGGATTGGTGTTTGATGGGATCCTTGTACCGAGCAGGAATCAGCGTTGTTGCGCGAATCTCATACGATCGCTAGCTAACAAGACGACGCACAAGACGCACACTGATAATGATGACAGGAATTTATTTTTTTGTTGTTGGTTTTTGGTTTTATTTCGACACAGCACCACAGCTCATCTCGCAATTATTACTATTTCGTGACGGGGTTTTATTTTTCTCCCCGTGCTTATCTGTCGTGCTGCATGTTAGCTTAAAATTTCGATTAATGCCCGGTCGCCGTGGTCGCTCCAGTGGTCGCTTGTTTTGTGGGTTGGTGGGTTGCACGTGAATGAGGCGTCTTTTGGGATTAAGCGAAGTTTCGCTCATGTTACAATCAAACCTACCCCAAAAAGAATTGGGATTGTGTTTCTTTGTGTGTAATTTCTTTTCCGCAACACTTTCGTCGTTGCATTTTTGTGCCTCGGTCTTGGCCAATGAATGCGCTCAGTTTTGGTTGGTTGCAATAAAACCTCTGTTTGCAAACAATGTTTCACTGCAATTGAGAACTGATGTCTATTTCAATCATTCCGGTCGATTGGAACACGAAATAGGCCGTGCTGCCGTGGAGGTGGGCCGTGGTGGGCAGTACCGGTACCAGTGCAATGCACTGTGGGTAGTTGGACCTGCCGTCGATCGCCGGCTTAACGCCCAACCGCGCTACAGACAGACCCCCTGAATGTGCAGCGGACTGGAAAGCATTTGCGTTCAAATAACTTCAATGCGCGGATTGTACGGTGATCAATTTGTGTCCCGCTGCCATGTGCCATGTGTGTGTGTGCATTTTTTTTGCTGTTCCTTTCGGGTGAACTCACCGAACCACCGATTAACGAACCACGGGTTCGGAACGGGTAATTAAATGTCTAATGGAAACACGACGGACGGAGCGCGATCAATGATGGCGGTGAAATTGAGCGATTGTGAAAGAAGGCGGCAGGCACGCGGGTAGACGAAGTTAAAAAAAAAGACACACACATCTTCCTACGCCTACTTATAGAGCGACAAAACAGCACCGTGAACCCGTTTGATGCGTGATGAATTATTACAGCGTTCTATATATAGTGCAAACGTGTTTTTATTTTATTTAATTTTTTTTCTCACTACATCACCATCAGCGCGCTCTGAGTTCGGCCAAATCCTTTTTTCCCGAAAGTGGTCCATGGTTTATTTGACAATTTGGTGCTTGGCGTGACCGTTTGTGCCATTTGAGCTCGGGCGTGGGGCGTGCGATATTTTGTTTAAAAATCTTTCGTATTTTTTATTCGTTTTTTTTGTTTCGGACTCAAAAAACGGACGGTTGTCTCCGGCGGCGGCGAGTACGATCAGGGCGAAGGGTTTAAAATTCCAACCGGGGGTTTTACGTTTTGCATGCTACGGTGGTGTGTACAACACTTGGAAACGCGGTCCTCCGAGCCCGAATGCCCGTCGCTGCTGCGATATATATTCCCGATTTTCGCAAGCGTTTGCGGTGAAGAATCCCAACGCGGGCGACGGCATTTTTCCCGCAGCCGAGAAGCTTCTCGGCTAGGGTAAAAGAAACGTGCGCACACGCTTGTTGGGCAATTTTTTCACAGCCTCCTTAGTTGGTGTCGTGCTATCGTCTCGTTTTATGACAACATTTTCATAAAACCCATCGGCCGATGCTGTTGCTGTTGCTTTCCGTGCGCTTCCCTGTGTGTGAGTGTGAAATAATGTGGCCTTATGGTTTGTTGTTTTCCCCGTTTCCTCCATTTTTCCCGATTAGTAATACCCGCATAGGCCACGTAAAAAAGGGGGGGACCCCAATCGTAACCCGTGGCTTTATTGGCAATGGGAAAATTTGCGTTCAAATAGCGCTTTATCCCGAGTAAAAAAGAAAAAAAAAGCAGATTGTGCTGCGCATTGCATGCATATTTGCAAAAACGTCAATTTTCCCTGAGCATTGGCTTATGCATTAGCTTTAGCGCTTAATGATTATTATACGCGCACTTTGTTTGAACGACGGCGACGATGGCGCGTCGGCCAAAATTGGCAACAGATGGGATTTGGAGGAGGATTGGGTGTTAATATTAATATTTAACTTGTTATGGATGGCAGCTGCTGGCTGGTGGTGATGAAATATCTCATCAAAATAAAAAAAAGGAACGACCGTATTCATTTTAATCAACTCCGTACACTATAAAAAACATGTGAAATGTTTGCGGTAGTGAAATTATCTATTTCGCACACAAAAGCCCGTCGTGAAGCGGTGGTTTCGCGTCATTTCTACGCATCGCACGAACGCCGTCGTTAAATAATGCATTTCCCAAAGCAAATGAATGGAAGATGATATTCCCAAACAGTTTCATTTTCAGGCGTAAATGTCTCAGCAAAAGATGATGCCGAATTGATCGATTGAGTGTGAAATGTGTGTGTGGTGGAACTATATTACTATAGCTGACTCGTGTGTGTGTGTCGTGTAAAGTCCGTGTGAAAAATTAGAGTGAAAAGTGTGCGCAATATCAGCGGCCACCACCGCCGCCGCCGCCGCGATCAGTGATATTATTCAAAGCGAGTTTATTATAAATCATTACCCCCTCGGTACGGTCCGAACCGAGTAAGAACCGTTTCACCAGCGGTAATGTGTTGTTTACGCCGCTCTTTTTTATTTTTTTCATTTTCGATCATGAAAAACCAAACACATTTTATGAAATACAACTCCGCTCCGCACCGCAACATCAATCGGTTCGGAAAACGGTCGTATTCGATTCGGTGCGGCCAGGGAAACTTCCCTAAACCAGACACCCAACCTGCGGCGCCATTAAAAGGAAGAGCCTTCTTCTCGCTTTCCTCGCATCGATCGATCGATCGACATTATCGGCCAGCGATGTGTGGGTGTTTGTGTAGAATGTGCCTCCGTAAAAGGGGGAAATTGTTGGGGGCGAGAGCAAAACTACTAGCAGCAGTGCGTTATTTTATTTTTGAATAACGATCGCACACGCGGGAAGCACAAAACCCACCACTCAAAACCTCCTGCGCCAAAGGAAAACCGACGACCGACGCACATCAGTTTTCTCACCTGCCGAGGGCACCCTTTGCTTGGGATGATTATTACAGACCCGCACCCGCAAGCGTGATCGATTGTATACAATCCTTGACGAGATAAACATCATGCATGTATAAATTACTATTTGTTTAATCTCCTTCCGCGCGTCCCTGTTTCGGATCGATCGCGGTGAAAAATCGACACCGGTTTTTTTTCGGTGCAAGTTAATTGGAATTTACAAAATAAATCCTTCCCAACTTAAATCAAACGCGGAAAGAGTAGCCAAAGTGTTTGGGGTGGTAAAAATAGTTTCCACCCCCCTCCCCTTTCTGATCGCGAGTGCAACTGGCAGCTTTTCCCTTCGAGTGAGCGTTAATCATCGACCGATCGTGTCTTCTTGGAGAGAAAAACCGTCAAAAGATGGATATTTGTTGCATTGCATCACCGCGGCAACATCGCGCACCGAAATATCACACCAACACAGCCGCACCGATCCGGCGCGGTGCGTGGCGGTGAATACGAAAGCCGAGTGGGGCCGGGCTGAAATTCAATTACTACTTTCCACACTCGCCCCTTGCCCGGGGGGTTTTCCCGGAGATTTCCTGCCCCGCTGCGGGCGATAATTCAAATGTTGCGGCTCGTCTGCGTCCAAACTGGCGCGGTGCACGGCTGTCGATGCTAAATAAATGCCGCCGTTTGTAATGGTTGTGAAGGCCTTCTTAATCCGGAGCACCCATTTCCCATCGCCG
The DNA here is from genome assembly GCA_000956215.1 of Anopheles farauti No. 4. Lineage (NCBI taxonomy): Eukaryota > Metazoa > Arthropoda > Insecta > Diptera > Culicidae > Anopheles > Anopheles farauti No. 4. The sequence continues at coordinate 5,462 of JXWZ01004827.1, read as the reverse complement.
ATCGTCATCCGTCGGACAGCAGCCACCCGTCGCAGCCCGTCGTGCGGTGCGATACGGCCGAAATCCGGCCCTTCTCATCCGGAGCAGCCTCCCTCAGGAATCGTGCATTCTTGAAAGGGAGCACGCTTTGCAAAAGGCCGCTGCCGCATGAAGACGATGATGATGATTCGGCCGTTTTGTTGTGTTTGGTTTCTTTTTTTTTTTTTACTCTCCGCTCCGTGCCGCGAGATCTCGCCTCGCATGGGTGCCGGCTGGAAATGGTTCGAAAACCATTCCGACACGGCGGCGCATTCCGACGCATCTGATGCAGACAAGTGTCGAAAGCTGTTGTAGCTGCTGCCTGCCTTCCGTTCCGGTGGTGTGATGGTGGTTGTGTGTCGCTGACGAATCTCGAAAAGAAAATCACCGTTCGCTAATCTGCCTCCGAAGGCGCACAATCGCAATCGCTCGCATCGGGCACGGAGCATGATCGACACGAGATCGCCCCACGGTGACTGCATTCTAAATCTAAACCCTCCGAAAGAGCTGCACAAATCTTAGCAGACTTGAAGCCAACCGTACGGCCAACCGGTGGACCAGCGGGAGAAAGCGAAACAAGAGCGACACCAAAATCGGCCGAACGAACGCACCGAACATGAGAATGCACAACAAAATACGTATAATTATGTGGTATAAAATGACAGTCGTAAAAGTTTATCGTTATTTGATGGTTTGAAAAAGGGCGTTGATCGGAATGACAGGGTGTGATTCTAGCGCTTAAAAGTTCATTTCATTTGCCTCGCAGCTTTGTCGCTCTCCCTCTCTCTCCCTCTCTCTCTGTTTCTTTCTCTTTTACATTTCGAAACCTCGATCCTCGATCACCTCGGATGCCGCCGCTGGCCGAGGATCCCTCCCCGAGGCCGGGTTGCGGGATGGGTAAGGACGAGCAATAAAATGATGGGAAAAAAGGAGCAGAATCGAGTGACCGAAGAAGCGAGCCGTGGTGAAACGAAACGAAAATGAAATGATATGCATTTACGAAATTATTATATTAGTCTCCGGTTGGTCTTTCATTTCGTTTCGTCGGAATGGTACACCGTAAACCGTCGTCCGTAGATCATCCGTCGGTCGGTGTTCGACATTCGTGAGGCCCGTCGCTTTTTCCCCGGGGATGGCCTTTTTTTTTGCACGGAAATTCCACTCAAGGTCGTGCTGGTGGAAAACACTTCTCTCTGACATAAAACGCCTGCCTGCCGGTTTGGGTCGGTGTGTCGGTTTCGAGCTGCTGTCAGTCCGTTTTACACCCGCAGATCGAAGATGCTCGAGTGGCTGCTGCTGCTGCTATCGGGCTTGCCAGATCGGACGCTTACAATTACACCGTTTCACTACGGCCAAAAACCAGCCACGTTTATCGCTTCTCATTTTTGCGGCCCACCGACGGGGTACGTCTATCAATTGAGCCAATGTTTCAAGCGGTGTTTGGTGATTTGCACTGATATTAGCCTAATGTCGGTGCAATATCGGATCGGACGTCGGGCGGGGTGGCTTTTATCGGGGACACCTTCATTCCGCCCGCAGAACGCGTGTAAAGGTCAAACTCGAAGGGGTGTTTGCGCTATCGTGATCTTGGGGTTGAAATCTCGAATGACGCTCGAATGCTGAATGCTTTCACGCGGCGGGAGGTCACCAGCATGCATCCCCCACACAAAGCACAGCGGTTTCGGGTTAGTGATCGTTAAAACGCTGTCTTTTCCCTCAGCGAAGGCGGCAACGGCGCAAGGGTCACAGGAACAGGAAATAAATCTAATATCCCGCGTGCACCACCGTCGTGCTGTTTGTTTGGTGGTGTGTGGCGAACACCGCTCGGATCGATCGAAATGCCTCCCACAGTCCAGGGGGTGGTTGCTGGTGCGCGCCGGTTGGGCTTCCGACGGTGCTGCTGCTGCCGCTTACTGCCGGCGTGACATAATGCGACAAAGCTACAGCTTCTAGTGCCACGTTAGGCTCAATAATGTCCTGCCGTAGCAAAAGCGGGTCACTCGAGCAACGGGGAAACTAGGTGAGAAAACATGTGCACCGAAACAACGCTTTGGCATTCGGTGCGGTTGTGATAATAGATCACGTAACATTGTACACGGGTACGCGGGTTCCTTCGGAATGGAAAGCGGCGGGAAGCAAAAATAAAACCACACAGCACCGACAGTCGGCATCGTCAGCCGTGATGAGCTAAGGAAAAAGTAATAATACTAACAACGAAAAAATGCCCATAAAACAGGCATATTTGTTGTGTCCCTAGCATTCTGTTTTGGAGCGTCATGTCCGCGCGGGTTGTTGGTGTACCTGTGTGAGCTGTGTTCGAGGTGTTTCTCATCACGGTGTCTTCTCTTTCTCACACACACACACCGCGAATGTCGTAAAGCGAAGATGCTTCGTTTCGTTACGCCGTTAGACGGATGGCCGGCGTGAAATGATTTTGGGCACATTAAATCTGCCTCCAACGCGATGGTTTGGCGCTGGTGGCTTGGCGGGTGGCAAGGCAGCAAACCTGAGGGACACCAGGCGCATCGTTCGGGAAGGAAGATGATGACTATAATATTTTATATCTCTGCCCACCCGCTCGCTCGCTTGCTCGCTCGCCGATGATCTTGATTTTCTTGACAAACCCCTAATGATGTTCCCTTTCGGGTTGCTTTTTGGTACCGACTGGCCGGCCGCTTCAAGACTTTCGGGCGACTATTTTCTCGCGACCAACGCGCCTTGCAAAAGCCGTGTGGCCCAACATGACCGCCCCCCACCCCCTCCCGTTGGTGGGTCTGGCTGTGTGTGGTGTCTTATTCTTGGAAATCATCATACACCGTTTTTTGTTTGTTTCGGTGTACGAGCTTAATTCTTGTCCGAAAAGGTGTCGGAAAGTATGTCAACGACCACCGCACCCATAGTGTGCGTGCGTGCGTGCGTGCGTGTGTGTGATACACACCGCTGAGTCGATGACATATACCTGAAGAAAGATGACGACGACGATGTGGCGATGATGATGTCGCCGTTGTTTGGTGGTGCAAACGATTTGTGCACGACGTTTTTTTTTGTTGGGAAAATTCGTGTGAAATTTTTAGATCATATTCGTCCTCACGTCCTCCTGGTCTACCCTGTCGGAAGGAAGATGATGGACATAAACCACGGCCACAGTACCAGCACGGGTGTCCGGTCCGGTCGGACGATGAAGAAGGATCCGCTTTTGACGTTCGATGACGTTTTGTGACACTTGAAATCGGTGTGTCGGCGTGTTGATGAACATGAGTGCGTACTTCGAACCACCAGCATCCGAAACGGACGAAAGCAGTGAGAAGGGAGGCACGGTGTTGTTGAACACCCCCTCCCTCAAGGGTCGATACCAGCATAGGACCCGATACCGCACACAGGAGCCGCCGATGGTCAGCGTGTTAGGCGTGTATGTGCGTTCGTTCGCCTCAATTGACGACAATTCTGCTGGCTGGCACACCCGCCAACGTCCCGAGTCCCGGGGAAAATGCACGACGCGCTAACGATGGCTCTCCATTTCAATTGATCACAATTCGTCCAAACCCGACGCCTGTTCGGGTGTCGGCAAGTGTGCCTGGGGTGAGGCGAGGGGTAGGGGTGTGGTGTTTCCAGTAACGAGCAGAAGAGAACCCCACTCCCCTTGTACCTCGGTCCACTCCCGGCTCGGACACACCAGGGTCAGACGATGTGTTTTAATTCCGAGCCGGGAGTGCTTCCGCTTGGCCCTGTCGGCTATCATGTTCAATTTTGAACACTTTCCAAAATCTCGACACTCGAGTTCCGTGCCGGCAGTGTCTAAGGAACGAACGGAAAGCACAGTGGCCGATGTGTCATGCTTGATGCGACGCTCTAAGTGAACATAATTATATTAAAAAGTTGCAGAACTATAACCGTGCTAGAGGTTCACTCAAAATGTTCCAATGCATTTTTGAATACGAAATCAAAATTTGAACAGCAACACTGCTTTTTAGACAGTAACACTGATCCATTCAGTCACATAATTCACTACAAGATATATGTTTTATGAAGGATTATGTGACATATGAAGTTATTGAATCAAAAGATCAAGCTTTATTAAAGCGCGATTTCATGAAAGTATGACAAAAATCTTGATCTATAATAAGAGACTCACTTGCGACTAAAATCTACCTAAATAATGTATGGGTATTGTTCATTCAATGGGAGTATTTTCAGTGTATGAGAGCCAAACATAGGAAATGAAACGTAATCTCACATCGATATAATTGTGACTAAAATAAAAATTGCATGTCATGTTTTTTTTTACTTCAAAATTCTTGGAACATTCCTTCAGACAGTGTTTGTTCCGCTTTCGAACTGATATGCGTTCGAATCATTCTACACAATAACCAAAAAAAAAAACAACCAACCAACCAAATCATCGAGCACACCGTGCGTTCGAAAATGTTAAGTAAAGCAAACAACACATGTCCTATCTTCCGCATTCGGCCGTCCAAAATGATATTAGATTCGTTGAATTATTTTATCCAAGAGCTCACTGTTTACTTACGCCATCCGTCGTAGCAACGGCCCTCAACTGCCTTGTTGGTTGGTCAGTCTCTGGCCGTTTCACTCCCAGCACCGCGTCGGTCCCGTAGTATAAGCCACCACCCCAAAAACCGAACGACGACAACGGCGACTCTCAGGTGACAAGCCGAGGCGTCAGAGGCACTGATAACGGCTCCAAACAACTCCAAACCCCGGTGGTGGTCGATGATCGTGTACGCTAGACAAACTGGCTGTCCCGAAACCCGTACCTTCCCGTGCCTTCTAATAAACGAACTCGCAAAGCAGAAGTAACAAAAAAAATACACACACACACGCTAACACGATACGAACCGACCGGTGGTTGTGTTTGCGAAAGTTATCATTCCCAAACCCAGGGCCCAGGTTCTAATCTCCGGTGCTGATGTTGGTTGGGGTTGGGGTTGGGGTGTTGAGGTGTTGCGGGTTGTTGTTGGTGGAACGCAGAACCCTATCGAAGGTGGCACAGCTACAGCTACCTAGCGATGAATGGAACTGATACGGGCGGCCATCCTCGAACCTCGCGGCGAGATGCGGTGCGGTATGGTGGTAACGAGAAATGTTCGAAAATTTATCAGCGATACGCGCGAACTTGTTCGACTAATCACTTCGACTGGCAGGCTATAGGGGTGGGGGGTAGGTTCAGAGGGTGTTGAGAAATTCCACCGTGTGCCACCGGCACAAGAATCGAACCACAATCCCCAACGAAACGAGTTATCACCGGGAATGATTTCTTCATCTCCGCAAAACAAAAAAAAAAGCGCCACTCCGGTAAAGTTTTTCGCTAGAGTCTGGAGTTCTGGAGATCTTGTGGCTCGCACGGGCGTCTGTCAAACTTCGCCACGCTGATAGCCGTCTTTGGACGCAGTTTTCGGCAAGCATAAGTCTTCCGCCTGCTCCGC
>JXWZ01004824.1:0-29019 GCA_000956215.1 Anopheles farauti No. 4 | reverse complement strand
ATTCTTATTCAGCATGTGTCACCGGGTTCACAGTTTGTTCCGTGCAAACGCCAACCACTAGGCACGTATGTATCGATCTGTGTTTATTTTCCTTTAAGCTGCCTGCATAGTTTGTGTGGAACATTGGTGCTGCCGGTATCAGTATCACGATGAATAAAGCAAAATCAATCGAAAATAAAGAGATTGTGCAGGCGATTGTTATAGCCGACTCGTACAATGAGAACTTCCAGCCGTTTACCGCCACAAAACCATTGGTAAGTAATAGATTGCTCGTTCACTGCCAAGATACAAACCAGAATCAGAAATTGCATCATGATGTGGCGTTTGCGTGTTTTTTTTTCTTCTTTCCCTTTTTCAGGCGCTGCTCCCCGTCGCGAACGTGCCATTGGTAGAGTATACGCTTGAAATTCTGAACCGAAATGGTGTGGAGGAAGTGATTATGTTCTGCAGCAATCACACCGACCAAGTGAAGCGTTATATCCAGCAGCGCCAGGCTGCACGCTGCACTTGGTCTATCAACATGACGGTTTCGATCATCAGCTCAGAGTCCTGTCGTTGCATTGGTGAAGCTTTGCGTGATCTGGATGCACGGAACATGATACGGGGCAATGTGCTGCTGCTCGGTGTAGATAGCGTCACAAACGCTGATCTGACCGCACTGCTCGAGGAGCACAAACGGCTCACAAAGCTGGACCGGGGCGCTGTTATGACAGTGGTGTACAAAGAAGGACTCCGGCGTATGCGTACCGGAAACGAGGTGATGATAGCGATGGAACCAACCACTCGCCGACTACTCCACCATCAGCGGCTGGAGCTGCAAGAGAAGGAAAAAAAGTTTGAGCTCCCGTTGGAGGTGTTTTTGACCAATCGCGATGTGACCATCTGCCACGGTCTGCTCGATCCGCAGATTGCGATTTGCAGCCATGCGGCACTGCCACTGTTTGCGGATAATTTCGACTTCCAAACGCGTGACGACTTCGTGAGGGGTGTACTGATCAACGAGGAGATCCTTAACAGCCGCATCTACGTGGCAAAATTGTTCCGGGAGGAATACGCAATGCGGGTGAATAACTGGCAAAGCTACCACTTGTTGAGCCTGGACGTTATCAACCGCTGGGCGTATCCTCTCGTTCCAGATACGGCAATCAGTGACTTCCGGCAGCACTATAAACACTACCGCAACAACGTCTACCGTCATCGGAACGTTCGCCTCAGCCGATCTTGTGAGCTGGACGGTGATCTGGTGGTGGGAGAAGATGCTGAGCTTCAGGACGGAACCTTTGTACGCCAGTCGGTCATTGGAAAGGGTTGTCGAGTCGGGCGTAACTGTCGTATTGTGAACAGTTTCCTGCTTGATGGTGCCGTAGTCCAGGATGGTTCCGTACTAGAACACTGCTTCGTTGGACAGGATGTGATCGTAGGTTCGACATGCACGATCGGTGCCGGTACGGTCCTTGGAGAGGGTGTTGAAATTCCTTCCGGCTTGAAAGTGAGCGGATTGCTTTTGCAAGCGAATCCACCGGAAGATGAATGGGGTGGACCGGTTCAAAAAATCGCGGAACGTGCATACACAGTACCGGTAGCAGATGAAGAGGATGCCGATTCCGACTCGGACGACGGTGCTGGTGTCGATGAGAAGGAGCACGGCGAGGTTTTGCCTTCATCGAACCAACTAATTATGATCGGTCCGCTAACCGTGCGCTATTCCGCCTCCGTCTACCAACCTTCCGATGACGAGGGCGAAAGTGGTCCTGCTTCACCCGTGCCGGAAGATGCCAACATCTTCCTGTCGGAGGTAGTGGAATCTTTGAAACGCGGACTAGCAGAACGTACCAACGCCGAATATCTCATACTCGAGATCAACTCGTCCCGCTACGCGTACAACATGGCGCTGTGCGAAGTGAACTACTACGTCGTTAAAGCGATCCTGCAGATCATGCTGCAGCAGGAAGGCGTAGGCACGAACGCTGTCGGTACGCTGCGCCGCCTGCTTGACTACTTCGGTGTTGTTTTTCGTAACTACATCCGCGATCACGACGCCATGATGGATTGTCTGAAAGCGTTCGAAGAGATGTTCTCGACAAGTGACACGATCCGTGCGAAAATTGCACAACTCGTGCACTATCTGTACGAGCAGGATCTGATCGAGGACGACGTGATTGTCGAGTGGTATGAAGGGCTGGAGGATGACTCGATCAAAACGACACTGTCCAAGCTGGTCGAATGGCTGCAGGAATCGAGTGATGAAGAAGATGAGGAGCATGAAGATGAAGACGAGGACTAGATTGTATGGGAAAGCATCGTTCATTTTGGTTGAAAAATAAATATTTTCTCTTATTATCTTACGTTTTACAAAAAATTCTCATGAAACTTATATAAGATTTCCGAAAAATACACTAGATTATTATCTTTCAAACGATGTAAAACTATCTGATTCAAACAGATTATAAGTTTGTTATTCTAATTATTACCACCAGTGTACGTATTGCTTCCCTACACCTAGGCCATGTTTAATCCCTAGGCACATTACAGTGCATGTTGACAAACAGCTGATTAATACATTTGTACTATAGAAAAGGCGAGAAATAACAGTTTGGCCAGTAATCGTTGTTATTATGTTTCGTCTAGAAACTTAACAAGAATAAAGCATCAAGTATTTGAGATTGTTCTGTGCGAGCAAGATGGATTTAATCGATACAAAATAGCATAAAATTGTGCAATCTATTTTTCTGCTCTCGCCGCAAACCTGTCAAAATATGCTCACTGGGTAGAACCGTTTCCTGTTGTTGTGATTATTGTTTTGAAAACGCGGTGTCAAGAGGCAAGAAGAAAGGAAGGAAAACTGTCGTGGTGTTTTGGAATCATAAATTTTATCGCAATCTTACGCAGAAAAATGGCCCCAAGTAAAAGGTGATCATTTACGCAAAGGTTTCCTGGCTCTACCGTTCCACATTAAAGTAAAATATACCCAAACAATTGACCTAACGGGAAACATTTCCCTTTTATCTAAACTTTGAGAGCATCACACCAGACCTATGGCTAGTTGGTTGCAGTACGTGGATCATCGTGTACCTTCACCGTTTCAGTGTTTTGACGATATTTTTAACATTTCACAATTGGCGTGTTCTAAGGTTGTTCGCTACAGTGACCGTGAACTAGCACGGCAAAGCGCCGCCTACTATTGATACGATTTAGTTTCTTTTGTTGAGAAGCGCTTCGAACGACTCGACTTGCTGTTCCCCTAAGTACAGCTTTGTACTAGTCAGTAGGAGTGTGTGTGTGTGCTGTACTAACTTTCCCTCACGATGGATTCCACGTCCAGTGACGCCGGCAAAGAGGATGACGATGAGAGTTCGTCTTCTTCCACTATCGAATCGGGGTCGACAACTCCATCACCGAAACGATCCGAGCTGGACGATTTCCGTGAGAAATGGCAACGCGAGCTGAAGAAAGAGCAACAAGGTGTAAACTCGCCTGCAGCGCCCGTGACGATTGCTGACACCGGTACAGAAAACTACACATCGGTTGAGCAACAGGCACGAGCTCTGTTCCAGCAGGGTTCGGAACTTGAACGAAGCGGCAAAGTCTTCGAAGCGATGCGACTCTACCGCCGTGCCACGCAGCTCGTCCCGGACATCGAGTTTCGGGTGTACGAAAAGAAACAGCCGAAGCCGGCGGATGACGCATCGGACGCCCAGCTCGTCGAAGGGCTCGTGGAGCACATGATCGAGACAAACATTGACGAGGACGAAGAAAATCTGGAAAACGTCGATCTGGGTTTGCGCTTCCAAACGCTGATGGCACGATCCGGCAAGCTGTTCGAGCGTGCCAGTGGTGATCGGTTGCTAATCGTGACGACAGCCCATTTCTCCGACCTACCGATGGAACTGATCCTGTACATTCTGCGGTGGGTGGTTTCGAACGATTTGGACATGAAATCGCTCGAACGCTTCGCCTCCGTCTGTCGCGGTTTTTATCTACTAGCTCGGGATTCGGAAATATGGCGTCACGCTTGCATGAGGTAAAAGAATAATTTAGGGCCTGCCGGAACCTAGCTCAAACTTTTCTATTTCAAATGTTGCAGAGTTTGGGGCGTAAATTTGGGCGTACTGAAGGGTACCTCCTTCAGCACGTGGCGCGACATGTACATTAATCGGCCACGCATTCTCTTCCACGGGTGTTACATCAGCCGGACCAGCTATCTGCGTTGGGGTGAGAACAGCTTCCAGGATCAATGCTATCGACCGGTGCAGCTAGTGGAATACTATCGATACTTTCGATTTTTCGCCGACGGTCAAGTCCTTATGCTAACGACGGCCGATGAGCCGAAGCAGTGCGTCGTGAAGCTGAAGCAACGCCACCAGTCACAGAACGAGATTCTGCGTGGAGAATATCGGTAAGATCGGGAGTGATATTTTACTTTAAAATCATGGTACAAGTGAGATTTTTGTCATTTGAGAAGTATTATCAGAGGGGCCAGTTTTCATAGAGTCAAAAGAATGTTAAAAGAAGATAAACTTCAGCATTATGTGCTTTTCCCTTCAAAACAAATGCAATATGCTTCTCAAACGCAATTATACATCATTGACCATAATTGGAACATTTTTTTCTGAGCCTACGGTATGCTTTTTCCAGATTACACGATGATCTCGTAATAGTGGCCATCCAACGCAAGCGTCCTGCCCAGCTGCAGCGTCCGGGGCAAAAGGTACGCGAAATCGAACCCGAATATGGCCAGCAGACGTTCTATATGGAATTACAAATCGTCAGCACTACCAAGCGACAGTTCAGCCAGCTCCACTGGAAGCAGTACACGATGGTGCAACAACGCAATAATCAGGAAAAAACGACCCAGTTCGAGCTGACCTTAACCAAGTACCCGACGTTGTACTTTTCGCCCGTCAAGAGCTACCACCTGGAATCGGAAGGACCATTGAAGTAACCCGGCATCGCCCATATGATGGGTAGCTACCGAAATCTACATACTATGCTTACTGGACCGCTAGGCAAACCGTAATCGTGGTGGTTTATTTTTTAACATTTTTTCAAACCCAGCCCAGTAGGACCGAAAAATAATCGTTACTAATTTTAACAAACCGTTTAAGGAATTTGGGATCGCAGTTTGACATTCTAAACTGTAGGAACGTAAGTAACGCATTACAGTACAGTTAAAGGTGCCGGTAAGCGAAGCCTCCACTTGTGAAGGTCTGTGAAAGCATAGAAATATATTTAATAAATCAGTGTTACAAAAATCCCTGATTGTAAAACATTGCTAGCATATGAAAACACGCAACCACCCGCAAAAGTTGATCTTTTGTTTGGCTTTATTTTATTTTCTTTACCACAGCGCGTGCTACAAATAAGTAAAATTATACGATTGTAAAATATTGCCATGGAATATGCGCAAGCATCGTTCGCGTTGTTATTTCCAATATAAATTTGTTCAATTTGACTGAAATTCCCGCGCTTGCGCGTGCCTGGGAAAAAAGAAGGTTTGGCTTTTAAATTAATCCAAATAGTGACTACTGTATCATAATCTTTGTTCGTAAAATATTCCCACTAACACACATACATATAGTAATGTGAAATAAAATGCCATTCGCCAAATCTTGCTAAACCAGCTCACGAGACAACTCACAATGTGAATGGCAGGATAAGGGGAAGAACCGTGTGTGACACGGACGAAATACTGACCAGCATACGAATAACATACAACATACGGAGCCATTTAACATCGGTGCGGAAGTTTGTCCTTCGGGCGGATCCCTTAAGCGGAAGGATTATTCTTCATCAACTGAATATCGGCTGCCATCATATCCGCGATCAGTTCCAGGAATGTAACCTTCGGCGACCAGCCCAGCTGAGCCTTGGCTTTGGATGCATCCCCCAGCAGCAGATCGACCTCCGTCGGTCGGAAAAACTTTGGATTTATGCGCACCCGTACCGTTTCGGTGCCTTTCTCTATTCCCACCTCATCGACGCCCGTCCCTCGCCACTCGATCTCTCGTCCAATGTACCGGAACGCTTGCTCGACAAATTCTCGCACCGAATGCGTTTCGCCCGTCGCAATGACGAAATCTTCCGGCTGCTTCTGCTGCATCATCAACCACATTGCTTCGACGTAGTCTTTCGCGTGGCCCCAGTCGCGCTTCGAATCGAGATTACCGAGCTCGACGCACTCCTGCTGGCCGAGCGAAATCTTCGCCACCGAGCGAGTGATTTTGCGTGTCACAAAGTTCTCACCCCTGCGGGGTGATTCGTGGTTGAAAAGAATACCGTTACAGGCAAACATGTTGTACGCCTCGCGATAATTGATCACTATCCAGTAGCCGTACATTTTCGCACACGCGTACGGCGAGCGCGGATAGAATGGAGTTTTTTCGTTCTGCGGCGTTTCAACCACCTTGCCATAGAGTTCGGACGTGGATGCCTGGTAGAAGCGGACCGTCTTTTCCTGTCCGACGGTACGGATGGCATCAAGCAGCCGCAGCGTACCTACCGCATCCACTTCCGCCGTATATTCGCTCAGGTCGAACGAAATCTTGACATGGCTTTGCGCAGCAAGGTTGTAGATTTCGGACGGGCGCACCTGGCCGATGATTTTGACCAGCGCGCTGCTGTCGGTCATATCACCGTAGTGGAGCTTCATTTTGCCCTCACGGTGCGTTCGAGGGTCCGCATATAGATGCGCGATGCGCGACGTGTTGAACGTACTCGCCCGTCTGATTATTCCGTGCACCTCGTATCCCTTGTCGAGCAGAAATTCCGCCAAATAGGATCCATCCTACAATCACAGCGAAACGGTAAACCACCTTGCGTCACAAAAAAGCACCCGTACAATAGCATATGCATTTCAATCACTCACTTGACCCGTAATGCCTGTTATCAGTGCCACCTTCCTATCGCCGGGATTCGTCACCACACTTTGTGGCTCCATTTTTTTAATTGGGTAAGCGTTGTGCAAAAAAATCACGTTAAAATTGGCAAACAAAATTTCTTTTAGTGCACTGCTAACGCTACTCTTAATAAATAAAATTGTTAACTTTTTAAATTAGTTTGTAATGGTTAATGCAACCGGCTTTTGGGAACTATTTTGCAGCCCGCTTTGTGACGTGTATTTACATTCACTGTTTGTTTTGATAGACATTGAACGGTTCCCGAGTTGTCAACTCGATTGACAGTTCAAATTTATGTATACAGTGCTTTGCATTTTTATATTTAAAATAGTATTATAACTGTTTACATTATTATAACAATTAAATATTATTTAACCTTGATTAACTTAACTTAATTTTATGCCAGCTTTGAGAAATCCGAAATTGATGTAGAACATGAGTTCTAATCAGTGGCAAAAAATTTCTAGTATTAACTATTAACTAATTTGATCAGAAAAATACTACTTTTGCAGCGCCAAGTTACCTAAAACATTTATACTTAACTCATAAGTTAAAATTTCATACAACAATGATTTCAATGTGATTCTTCTTCTTCTATCTGGCGTAACGACCGAAGTCATGCCTACCCGTTTAACCGGCTTTCTAGACTAATTTTTACCACCATAACTGGTTAGTTACTCCTCGCTAGGCGGAGACGGTCCGAATGGGATCATGGTACCGGTCCTGTCGTGTGAAGACCGGCGCCGCTGGCACTACACCACCGGGCCGCCGTTCAATGTGATTATTTTCCCTAAATTGTCCTATTTCAATCGCCCTTTTAGCTCGTGAGAAAAAGTCTCTCTCGCAGAATAAATTTGTCTCTCTCTACATCCACTTTCTTGCAAACCTAGCATTCTATTTTCAGTGATTGCTGTGAATATTCTCGCTGCTTCGCTTGGGATCGCTCCAAAATGTATCTCTCTATCTGCTGGCAACAGTGGAGGCCGAACAAGCTGTGGCATATTTTGACAACTTTGACAATGGGTCTTCTTCTTGGAGCTAACCTTACTTCCGCCGGAATAACTAACCATAGCAGACGTCTCTTGCGCTTTTAGCGTTAACGTAAACGGTTCAGGCCTCGATCGCGTGCTCCGTCGCCGCCGGTTTTCCACACAGTTGCTAGCGTCACCAGACCCCATCGAAAATGTCCAAGAAGGCTGATCCCTACGCGTTCGCCAAGGACTTCCTGGCCGGTGGCATTTCTGCCGCTGTCTCGAAAACCGCCGTTGCACCGATCGAACGCGTCAAGCTGCTGCTCCAGGTGCAGGCTGCCTCCAAGCAGATCAGCGCTGACAAGCAGTACAAGGGTGAGTATGTGACTATGGTCCGGGATTTTTTTTTTCCACTGTCTAGAGTGTCCGTCCCGGTGTTCTACCGGTACCGGTTTTTTTTCTGGTGGTTTTTAAGCGTGGGAAAAACGCATACGTAGCCTGCTACGTTCGATAAGATACCACCATAGAACGAATTGCGAGTGGTCGTGAGAATTAGCACGGTGTGGCGGTGTGCGAAGGATAGAAGAGCGCAGCTGTCGGCTGTGCGCATATCATAGTCGCCATGTTGAATTTCGCATGGGTCGCGACAATGGGTTTTTCGCTATATGATGGGCGTGAAAGTTACAAACTACTACCGCCGATGTTACACCGTGATTTGTTGAGAAAACGGTTCCAATTGCTCGCAGTAATGTACGCAATTTGTCATTTTCCGTTAAAAAATCGGCACACGATTCACGTGATACAACATTTTTTGGTTATGTAACCCACAGTCACAAGTTGAACTGCAAATGTTCTAGAACACCCAACAACGGTTCGATGTGTGTATGAACATAGATTTTTTATTGGGATCAACGATGTAGCGGGCGTTTTTGAATGCAAAAACTTGTGTAACATCGTTCTATGAAATAATATTTCTCTATAATCTATCTCTTCCTTTCCACCCCAAACTACCCCTCTTCTCTCACACAGGTATCGTCGATTGCTTCGTTCGTATCCCGAAGGAGCAGGGCATCGGTGCCTTCTGGCGCGGTAATTTGGCCAACGTTATCCGTTACTTCCCGACCCAGGCCCTGAACTTCGCGTTCAAGGATGTGTACAAACAGGTGTTCCTCGGTGGCGTGGACAAGAACACCCAGTTTTGGCGCTACTTCCTGGGTAACCTGGGATCCGGTGGTGCTGCCGGTGCCACGTCGCTCTGCTTCGTCTACCCGCTGGACTTCGCCCGTACCCGTCTCGGTGCGGACGTTGGTCGCGAGGGCAAGCGTGAGTACACCGGCCTGGTGGACTGCCTGAAGAAGACCGTCAAGTCCGACGGTATCATCGGTCTGTACCGTGGCTTCAACGTGTCCGTGCAGGGTATCATCATCTATCGTGCCGCCTACTTCGGTTGCTTCGATACTGCCAAGGGAATGCTGCCGGACCCGAAGAACACCTCGATCTTTGTCTCCTGGGCCATCGCACAGGTGAGTCTTCCACTAATCATGGGTGTTGCGCGACATTACATAACAACCATTTCCAACGACCGAGCGAAACCAGACACGGCAATGGGACGGGAAAATCCGTTCTAGTGTCCCGCGTTCCACTGTGCCCACAATGCTTATTCTCCTTGAAGGACGATGTGACAAAAACTACACAAATGACACGTTTATATGTTCGTGACCGCGCGAATGTCGCTGTTGTCGTAGCGATTAACGCAAATGAGACAACAACTTTTCTAGCGTGTGGATTCCGTGTGCCTACAGAGTTTAGAAAAATGTGCTTATTCGTCGGTGTCTTCGAGAGTAGCGCATCCTATCAGATTGTTTTGAGTTTTGGCCATTGGCTCGGATTCGAACTGATAAAGCTAGACTAGGGCATAGTAATAGTAGTAACAAAACCGCGTACTGTGTACAAACGACCAAGATTGCTCCGTATTTGACATTGAAAGGCTGCACACTATGTGCTTTCTTTCTAAGGGTAATAATTGCTTTAGCTAAGCCCTCCAACTCCTGTTGATCGATGCGTAAATGTAAAATAGGTCACGTTTTTCGCAGACCGATGGTAGCCAACCCATTACGTGAAGTGGATGCTACGCTATCTTATGTGTGAGAAATTTTGCTTTTTACGCTTGTGTTCTAATCAATCCTGTGTTGTGTAACATAAGCAGGTGAAACGGGGAGGGAGTGTAACAGTGTCCCTGTCACACAGAAACGAAGGCAAAAGATTTGGTCAGTGACGCGCAGGTCATGACGCAAGTGTCAAAAAGTTACCCAATATGCTTTCCCCCAAACAACAATCCTCAGTGTAGGCCATCGGTAGAAACGCATTCGTCTGCAGACAAGAGACATGAGATGACACCAGAATTTTGCATAAAATCTTTGGAACACACGTCTGTTTCGCTACTTACTTTCGCATAAGTTGCGCACTCCCATCCGTTGTTTGGTGATTATACAATCACATCAAATACGCACATAGGGTAGCAACAAACTACGTCAAGCACAACAGCTCATCATCGCAGCACAATGTCAGGTTATATTTAGAGTAAAATCTTTTCTTTTTCGTATTTTCTTTCTCAATTGCGATGCAACTTTTGCCTTTTTGTGTAGAAAATATCATTTTTTGGTTTGTTTCTTAATTTTCCTTGACCAAATTTACTCTCTTTAAGTAGTGAGTATGGTTCTGAATTTATCAGCGTGTGATGAGTGTGCTGCGTGTTTGCATAAACGGCGGTGATGCTGTCTCGCTCTTTCGTTGTAACCCTACATTTTCCAAGGTCGGATCAATTGATGGGAGAAAATCAACCACATGCTGCGTTAGAACGAACATGCCTGCTTGGATATTCTAAACTAAAAGTACTGCAAGCACTCTTGGCGTGTGAGGTATTTCGATCTGAATCTCTTCTGGACCACCTGTCATCTTTACTGCTTATTACATCTATTTATTTTTTTGTATGCATTTTTCGCTCCGCTCTTAAGGCTACACAAAACAAGCTAAGATTGATCCCCGTCGAAAACATCCTTAGTATTCGGTCGGTCGCAGTCTTTACACTCACCTCTTTGGCCTAACGTGTTTGAGCGACAATTCTCGGGTTGAGCGAAGGATTTTGAAAAATTTGCCCCCCGGTCGCGTCGTTTGCCGACTCGCTCGTGGAATGAAATTAGCAGCCGTTTGTTTTTTCCCTCTTGCTTAGCCGTATGCTGTTGAAAGAAAAACAAAAATCATACGTCACAAAGCAGAGCGCCGTGTCGGAGCGGATATTTATAGGCGGAGAGAAGGCCACTTTTACTTGAGCCTGCTAAACCTGGTAGTGTAATGAATGTTTAAAGAAAAGGTGCATAAACCAGAACTACACCGAGAGCAGTTCAATGAAGTGGTTATAGATCGCTCGGGGTGTTTTTTGTGTCAATTTTTGTTTAACAAACCCTTTTTGCTTTTTCAAAAAACCAATGTTTCGCCTAATTATGTAACACGCACCCGGACACTCGTTGCTCTGTAGAAAACGCGATGCCTGTGACGTAACCGTTTTGTTGTTTCATTCTCTCCTTGCCTTACACAACACAGCAGTATTGGTTGGTAGCCTTGAGCACATGGCACACGGAGCAATGTTCTTCCGGTTCGTTCCAATCGATAATTCCACCACACAGAGAAAAACGCAAAATTGGCTTAACGTTTCGGAATTCGGCTGGAGATGAAATAGGAACAAAAAGTCATCCACCGTTCACGCTATTCTCACCGCAATCACATGATAAGTTGGCGCGAACCCGCCCCCCCCTCCCCTCCCCCTCCTTTCATCCAGTTTTGATGCGTTAAATCCGGCTTGGCCCTGCGTCGTCGTCTCTAGGCTGGCTAGAAGGCGACGCATACATTTTGTTATCACTTATCAGCTGCATAGGGTTGATGGTGTAGTAGCCTTGAAAAAAAGTACGTTAATAGAAGATAGCGGCGCGTGGCAATCATTCGAGCAAATACAACGTGACACATACGACGAGCCATAGTGGAGAAAACGATGTTGAGGACGACTAAATCCTCGGACATGTGATTTTTCAGTGGTCAACGATAGCTATTGGTTTGGATTTGGATAATATAAAAGGAAGGGGAAAATGGAGAATGAATCTTTTTCTTACAGCTAGATCGAAAGTTGTTATGGTTCTAATGAAGCGGTTGATTGGTGTAGTTGAACGTATAAACAAAATTTTCTTCCATGTAACGATCAAGCGAAGATGCTTATGTAAGAGTATTCGTAAGTGATGCGCAAAGAAAGAGTCTTATCGATTTCGAAGGGGTCTTCAATGCTAATGAGTATTGATACTTTTCACTTCATGCGTTGAGCATGTTTTATATTTAACTCTTTTTATCTTTTTGAGAATTTAACAATATTGTGTTAAGGTAACCCAATATGTAAAAATAGCGTTATAGTTATTTATCTTTTTTTGTTTTTTTTATCAAAACATTGGAGATAAAAATTGGAGTTTCTCATGCAGTTCACATACTTTTGGTGTTATACAACAGATATATAATAAATATTCGCCAGGAATTGCGACGTGTCTTTCCCAATGCCTATCGCTTGAAACGAATAGAAATGGTGTGTTGAATGGAAATTGTTTGCCGACCGATCAAAGGATCATGAAATATGCTCTCCATAACACTAACGAATGTCTTTCTCTTTTCTTCTTCTCTCCCATGCACACGCACAAACCAGGTGGTGACCACGGCTTCCGGTATTATTTCGTATCCGTTCGACACCGTCCGACGACGCATGATGATGCAGTCTGGACGTGCCAAGTCGGAAATCATGTACAAGAACACGCTCGACTGCTGGGTCAAGATCGGCAAGCAGGAAGGCTCCGGTGCGTTCTTCAAGGGCGCTTTCTCCAACGTCCTCCGTGGTACTGGTGGCGCTTTGGTGCTCGTGTTCTACGATGAGGTTAAGGCCCTGTTGGGTTAAGGAGGGAACGTTCTAGTGTATTTAGTTATGTCCAGCAGCAACAGCAACACAACATCAACAACAACAAGATAACAAAAAAAAACCTGCGCATGTACGCACACACACGGTTTTGCCGTCGGTCTTTGGGGCGCACGCCTTTTGTGTCTGGCTGGCGAAAGTCGTGTGTGTAGTATTAGCGCGGGCGTAGTGGCTAAGAAATAGCAATACAGTTCGCCGCCACCACACACAAAACAACAGCCCCCGCTTCACTTTTGCTCTATTACTTACTGTTCCGAACCGATACCGACTAACGTAAGTTACACGCGCACGCCCTGTGGTGTAATTTGCGCGCGTGTCCACCTATGCAAAGGAAGTAGTGTCCTCATCCGCCGAACGGGGACAAGTTTGCTGTGTTCTCTAGCTAAAAACATTGTTGTATTATCACCATCGCCGCACTATGACGTTGCCGTGACTCGCGCGGGATCCTACGAAACGAGGAGCGGAGCGATTGATTATCACCATTCTAAACGACGACGACGTGTGGCGTATGCACCGTGTTTAATGCAATAGCCGCCCTAGGACAGCGAGAAATAGATTCGAAATATGACCATGGTTTAAAAAAACAAGAAATAAAACAAGGTATTTATTTTAAAAACAACAATGCAGCCCCTCCTGCTAGCCATATGGATGAAGGTAGAAGCACCGGTGCAGCGGCAGTAGCATCATCAGCGATATGAGAAATGGTCCAAAACATCTTCAGTGTGTTAGCAAAGCCCTCGTAAAAATGCAATGTTTTCTGTACCACATGCTCTCAACATTTTGGGTGATTTTCATGGAGATGGAGGAAAGAGAATTGCTGAATTGTTTACGGCTCCAACAACGTACTTCGTTGATTTAACATCCTTGTTTTGAGCACATATGGCGGTACTTAGGATCTTGAAAGAAAAATCTTTTAGTACGGTTAACGAAAGACAACGATACTATAAAATAATAGGAAATATCGGAAATAAATCATCCGTTGCACGATGTTATTCCAATGCAGACATGGGCAACGTGCATGTTGTTAGGAATGATTTGAACGATCGATAACCGAAACGAATGTTTCACATAAATAATCCTATTCTCTTTGTACTTCGTACTTCGTAGCACTGTGATGCTAGTTACTAAAATTTCTTACATCGACCGTCTTTTCCTTAAGCTTTCAATGTTTATTTTCGAAGCTATGAATCTTCCTGTCATAGATAGAAAATACAACAAAAACTCCGGATTTTATGAAAAAAATGATTGAAAAAGGGTTTTCTGTTTCGCTGGCACGAGAAAAGCAATGAAATGTTACTTTTCAACACATTGTCTAATGTCACTCACTAGGCACATTGACCAAAAAGCATTTGAGCGTTGACATAACCTTAACAAGACTTGTGCTTCATTTGGCGCGCGCACGCAGTACGCCATCGTAGTAGGCGGCATCCGCCGTCATTGTAATCAAGTTTACTCAAATTTGTGCCGTCGAATTGTGTTCCTGTCCGTGGTTACAGTGCGTCGTACTCAACCATAAATTGATCTGTGGCAAACGCAATTTGTGCATTGTCTTTGATTGTTCAAGATGGAATTTTCACCGGAATCGGAAGCGAAAGATATTATTGCGAAGTACATGGTAAGTGAATGGTTAGCTGCATAGTATCTCATAAAATTAGCACATAGGCGTCGGGTTTTGCTCATTTCAGTCGAGTTGTTCAATCTCGTCGGCTATAGATGGGTCGTTTCACCATCGAGAACGCTTGGCCGAGCTGCACAAGCAGGTAGAGTTGAAAAAAGCGTACCGTGATGATATCCGCCGCTTGAACTCTGGTAAGTGTGTTAGTGTGTCTCTCGGCATCCTTGCACCATCGCTTGCAGTGAATCGAAATAACATGATTTTTCGTGATTCTGGCTGCCCAACTCTCGCAGGACTGTATGCACTAAAACAGGGAATGCTGTTCCGGTCGGACAACGACGAATTCGCTGATCAACTCGCCGGCGAGTTGAACGTCGCCATTCGACAGCTAGCAGAGGCGCAGCATGAGCTGCCCGGTGGTTCGGATCGGCAGTCGTTTGAGCAAAAAATATTGGGTAATTCCCACCAAGGTCTTGTGGAGCAAATGGAGCTACAAAAACTGCAAAGCGTGATGCGATTGCAGGATCAGTTGCGCGCAAAACTTGTCGGGACGCGCATCGTCAAGCAGCTCGAGCGCGAACAAGCTGCGATGGCGTCGGAGGAGAAGGAATTAACCAAGCTGGAAGTTATCAGCAATGAGGCAATGCAAAAGCGGCAAGACATGTTCGATCGCAAACGTCGTGAGATAGCCGATTCTCTGATCCAAATCGGGGAGGCAATTGTGCAGGCGAAGGAGTTACGCAAGAGCCTTGGCGAGATGACCAAGGATCAGCATCGTAATGAGCTGCACGACGAACAGGGCAGTGATTACGATCTGCGGACCGAAGATGGCCGGAAAGATAATCTCAGGACGGTCGGGGAAAATGTTAAGGAAACTTACGCCAGTGGACCCCTGTTTGAAACGATCGATTGGAACTTCAGCAGTGTCAGCATGGACTGTCAACTAAATCTAAACTTCAAGAATCCGAATGATTTTCCGGACATTTTGACGCACCTCAGCTCATTGAATACTGGAAAACCCAACTTCAAACTAGACAAACCCCAAACGCTGAATGTGCAAAGTGATCAAAAGGTTTGCAAACGTAAGGGAACACCAATCAAAGTTCCTAATAATGCTGAAGGAACGAAAGATTCACCACAAGGTGGTCAAGATGGAACTAAACTAACGAAGAAACCGAAGAAAAGTGATACAGACGAGGACATTATTGAAATACATCCTGACGAAGTGGAAAACGTTCCCTCGAAGAAAAATCGAAAAATCGATAAACAAGGCGGTACTAACGATGGGCATGTTGCGCCCAAACAAGTACTCCAGACAGCCGTCGACAATATCCCGAAGGCGAGTGCATTGGCAGCCAAAGAGAATCATCGTCCTAAACGACACTCTGGGACAATAATTGTCGCACAAGCAAAGCCGCCTTCACCCGTAGGAGTTAAAAAGGCATCCCCTACACCCGAAAAGAAACGTGCCTCAACGATCTTTGGCGAAAATATAAAAAAGGACATAAAAGGACCCGTTAACAGTACCATGAAGAGTGCGGTGAAACAAACGAAGGTGACCAATGAATCACAATCAACTAATCAACAATCGCCTCTAGCGCCACCGGTGAGCACAGCAGGAAGACAGCAAAAGTTAAACGCATCGAATCAACGCAACCTCCTCCCGGGCGCCCTGAAACGGAATCGTTCCTCGAAGACGCTGTCATCCAGTGGCACCTCCTCGTCGAAGGCCAACCGTTCAGCATCCACTGTCGCTGCTAAACGCGTGGAACCGACGGCGATACAGCAAGAGGACACCGAGGATATGGAAGCTTCCACGAGCAACAACTCACTGGACTTTGCCATGCAAAGTTCGAGCGGTGAGTTGGACATTAATTTATCCGGAGAGTTTCAGCTGCCGGAAGCAGACGGTATGAACGATGACGGCGACGACGGCGAAGACGAGCTTGATTTCCTATCGGCAAGTCCCCGTAAAAACCGCAAAGATAAAACCAACGGTGAGAGAAAAAGGAAGTCGACCGGCGCTAGTTGTAGTGACAATATGGACAGTTTCGGATTCGATTTCAAAGGCTTCGATTCCAATGAGAACATGGACCAGCAGCAGGATGACTTATTCTAAACCGGTTACTACAATGTTTTTGTATTTCATGGTTTCTTATTATTACTACTACTTCTACTACTAATTGGAACTAATGGACCAGCAGTCCAATGACTTACATTCAACCAATTACTGAGTTGGTTAAGCTAATCTTTTTAAAACTGTTTCTCAACATTCTTTCTATTATTCTTTCACTTGAAGTGAAACTCACTGTTAATTGTAACAGCCGAAATCAAATACAGAAATATAAGGTTTATTTCCAAAACAAAACACGCTTTTATAAAACGTCCCCAGAGGTATTAATGCTAGTAAATGCACTTTCGGTTTGTTGGAATTCACGTTTCTCAAACGATCGGCAGCGTCAGGTCGCGTGTACTATGTACACTTAGTGTGGCAAAACTGTGGCTAAAGTAACAATAGAAGTGTTAATGAAGAAATTTTCCAGTGCGGGTTGCATACATAGAACGAACAAACAAAAAATAGTTTAGTTTTTCTTCAATATGGCTAGGATTAAGTCTCTTAATACTCCAGCAAAAAAAGATACTCAAAACTAAATTCAATTAATTCACGTGTCTTCCGGTTTCGAGTATAGGAAATGACAATGTCCTAGAGAACTAAATCAATCGAACACGGGCTCGTTTTGGTCGAATCTTTCTTTGACTCCAAAATGGCGCCCCTATTGCTTCTTTTACTTCAGACACAGTATTCTTTGCCAAGGTTCGAGAGTTTACTCTCACTTGTACTCCTTGTTGAGTGCACGTCCGATGACCATGCGACGAATTTCCGACGTACCGGCACCGATTTCGTACAGCTTGCAGTCGCGCATGATGCGACCGGTTGGGTAGTCGTTGATGTACCCATTGCCACCGAGAATCTGAATGGCATCAAGCGCCACCTGCGTCGCCTTTTCCGCGCAGTACAGAATCACGCCAGCGCAATCCTTCGGATTAGCCTGACCACCGTCGCACGCTCGGGCCACCGAGTACAGGTACGCCCGGCACGCATTCATCGTCGTGTACATGTCGGCCATTTTGCCCTGGAGCAGCTGGAACTCACCGATGCGCGTGTTGAACTGTTTGCGCGTATGCGCATACTCGAACGCTACGTCACAGGCGGCTTGCATCAACCCGACCGGACCGGCAGCCAGCACCAGTCGCTCGAGATCCAGTCCCGACATCAGTACATACACGCCCTTGTTCAGACCACCCAGAATATTCGTGGCCGGTACCTTAACGTCCTCGAAGATCAGTTCACCGGTCGGGCTGCCCCGGATGCCTAGTTTGTCCAGTTTCGGGCCCTGCGTGAAACCGGGCGTACCACGCTCCACAATGAACGCCGTTATACCGTGCTGCGGTTTTGCACTCGTGTCGGTTTTCGCGTAGATGATGTACGTATCGGCGACCGGGCCATTCGTGATCCAGAATTTGCTACCATTCAGCACATAATAATCACCCTGCTTGTCGGCTCGCAGCTTCATCGACACGACATCACTGCCCGCACCCGCCTCGGACATGGCCAGCGCACCGATGTGCTCACCGCTGCACAGCTTCGGCAGGTACTGCTCCTTCTGTGCCTCCGTGCCATTACGGTGGATCTGGTTGACGCACAGGTTCGAATGGGCCCCGTAGGACAGTGAGATCGATCCGGACGCACGGGAAATCTCTTCATTCACGATGCAGTGATCGAGGTAGGAACCGCCAAGCCCACCATATTCCGGCTTCACCGTGACACCGAGAACGCCAAGATCACCAAGCTTACGCCAAAAGCTGCGCATCTCCCTAAAGAAGCAACGGAGGGGTACAGGTACAAGTACAGGTAGATTTGAGTTAATTCTATTAGTATTTTGCAATCGTATTGGCAATTGTGGAAAAAGGGAGTGAAATGCATTGAAATGCACAATATGATAATGTATCTTAACAAGTTATTTAGAAAACATATGCCTTGCTCATGCAATAATTATGACAGAACTGGTCCAATAGGATTGAGACCTTAGGAATAGGACTTAGGCCTTAGGATATAATTATCATGTGAAAGCTCATAATATTACTCAAAAGTGAATTGCTCGAGATTCCAGACTGTTGCGAATCCGACTAATCATTACGCAATCTCTCGATGCTTTTTCCACAGCGCACAAGTAGCTTACTTGAACTCATTCTGCTTGTCGATCTCTTGCGCGAATGGGGCCAATTCCTTTTGGGTAAAGTTGAATACAGTCTGACGCAGCTGGGGAAAGAGACGATGGAATAAATAGGTAATATGTTGATAGGTGACCGGGCTATCCGGTAGCTTACCTGCTGCTGATCTTCGGTCAACCCAAACAGATACTCGTCGATCGGGTAATGCTGCATGGAGCGAGCCGGAACGATCGACGCTGCCCAGTTCCCAGGTCGGCTTGGTGCCAATCTCCCGGACAGCAGTCTGGCCACGGTCGTCAGGTTGCGCAGCGATGACATTTTGCCCCCTTGCCCGAGTCACTGTTTCTTTACAAGGCAACCAACTACGTATAATGCACCAACACACCAACACACAGCAGCACTCTCACTCACTTTACACCACGCGGTTGGATAGCCGAGGGCAGGAAGGAACGGTGTTGGTGTTGATAAGAAGCCGCCGCCCGGGTTGTTGGCACTGGTAACAATGACGCAGCAATGCCGTTGAAGGAAACGTCGTTGTATCTCCCCACGTCAAGACGATCCGATTTGTGGTCCTCGTTCGATCGAAGCGCTCGCAACAGCTGCAATGAAAAAGATGGTCTGTTTCGCTACCGATTGAGGGGGCCCTTTCGCGAATTGTCGTGGACTTGGGGCGCACGCAAACACGCACACATAGCAAACTTTTGGATCGTATGTTGATAGCCACCACCTTGCCTATCTCCACGCTCCATGACACAAGCCCAGTGTGAAGAGAACGAATGCGAGGGTGTAGGGGGGAATAATTTAACTATGCGCAACTCTGGAGGCTTGGCCGACATTAGGCGTTAATGAAAGGGGACCAGTTGATTCTCATGATAGGTTGATAGGTTTATTAATAATGATTTTGTAAATACTTCCATACTACAAAAGTTTCTGTTTTTATCCAATGTGTATTGGAGTATATAAAATTGGCCTTCAACTTAATTAATTACAAATTGTGATAATAGTTTTTAATTCGTCGAAGTTCCCTTTTATCGTAATAGCACCACAGAGGCCACTTTTTGTCAATGGTTTTGATGCCAATTATTTTGTTCAAATTGAATCAAAATTGATTTTGCACAAATGAATTGTTTCATAAATACAAGCCAGCTTGACTTTGAAGTAACATACATTTGGCATATGAAAATCATGGTGTGCCAACTCGCACCTAATTGTTGAACAGCATATAATAAACAGACAACACTGGTCGTTTCGGTCAATCTTTGCAGGTTGGGTTATTTCAACGTAGAAAGTAAACAAATAGGCAACATCGAAATTATAGAAACATAAACAGGAGTTAGTTCGTTCCGTATGTTTAAGATACCCTGCTGAACTGCAAAGAAACACTCATTCGTTAAGTGATTTGTTTACTCCTAGCCGTGCATAGCCTGTCGTATGGAGTATGGTGGAAATGAATGGTAACATGCTAGTGAAATGTGAACCTAACAATGAGGAAGCGGAGTTATTGAACAGTTTGGTAGCCAATGGAGACGATCCGCTGCAGCAGGAACTTCGGTTTCTGTGTCTGTGCAAATTAAAAGTATGCGAAGAAACGTTGACCCTATTGGAAGGTAAATTGTACTTTAGGTTATACCGTTACGGTATCTACGGTTTGTATAGCTTACATTTGTTAATCGTTCCCAGCGCAACAGATCGATATCGATTGTTTACGCAAAATGCGTATTGAGGATGTGGACGTCCTGTTCGATGGAAAACCACTCGGTCCGAAAATCATTTTCCGCGAGGCCTTTCTCGAATGGCGCGAAGAAATCGGTTTACCATGCAAAAGTATCCGATCCCTTTCATGTCGCAAACGGTCCTGCGATTCGTACGATCCTCAGACGGAAAACCCATCGAAATATCACCTTCAAACACCGCCCCAACCCTGGGATGACTTTAGCCTGCAGCCACAGGCGGTATTGCAGGAGCGGGAAGTAGCACAGCACGATAATTTGGCTATCTCGTATCGCTCGTTTCAATGGCCAATGACACCGAGCACCCTGAAGGATGTGCTGAACAGTACCGCGATGGGTCGATCGATTATGGCGATGGGTTGCCTGGGAGGATTGGGGAAGTCGTTACAGTATCAACTTACGGCTATCATTATCGACTACCACATGGAGTATGAAGCGAAAATAACGACACCACAGCTGGAAAATTACGCGTACTGCATCACCACCCTGTTACCCCATGAAAATACGGTGAGATATGGAATGTGTTGGAATTGCACGACGAAAATCGTAATGTTCCGAAAATTTTGTTCCAGCTAACTTATCACATTCCGCGTGGTCCGAACCGGCGAAACCCTGGGGGTTCGCTTTACTCGCGCTTCATCAACCAAAAAATCAGCAAAAAGGCTCTGGCCATCGGAAACTCTATAGCAACGACGTAAGACGGAGAACCTCCACGGACACACTGAGAGCCGTCCACTGCGAATTGCTATATATGTGTTGTTAGCTTCTCCTAGCTGTTCCTGCTGCTATACCAAAGTACTAAACGTATGTGTGTGATTAGTCCAAACCCTAACGATTTAGTGATGTAAAGTGCATATAGATGCTAATCTTTCTTCCATTGTGCGTTCTACAGATTGAGTTGGCAGTTGATAGGTAGTTCTAACAATTTTCTTAGCTTAACATGATATCATCCAGCGGGTTTTTTGCGGGGTACCAAATAAGTTTTAATCACGTAACTGTAGATAATGAAATAAGTAACCGATTCGATTAATGCAACTACAATTTTTGGCAGTTGTTCGTTTTATTTCCTATTACGTCGTGAGTTGATTCTGTTCGGGAACTGGCTTGCTTTTTGGATATAGAGAGTAATAAAAAAAATTGGATTTGTCCAAATTCAAACCTCTGTGCATTCTATTGAAAAGAAAAACAACCATGTATACCGTGCTTCCTTTCACTTGACGTTTCAACGTAAACAAACAAAACACCAACACACCGGTAGCCGAACATGCATGTACGTCAAACTCACAGGAGAAGAAATACATTCTCGTAAGTGAAACATAGGTTGCCACGAACGGGCACACCAACAAGCAACAACTCTGTGACGAATCTCAACCTATTCAGTTTAATTGCTCTCGTAATAATTGTCTTTTTCTTTGATGCATAATTAAATCTCGCAATGCTGCGCACCGTGCACCGGCGAGCCTTATCGTGAAGAATGTGTGTTTACCTTCGGGGTAAGAAAACACGGCATATGTTATGTGTTCGTTCGACGTTCATCTCGATTTACTGTCGCACCGATAAGATAAGACGTTAAATCAATTTTAACGGGATTTCTTACAACCGTCGGGCGTTTATAACGAGAATCGACGATTAGATACGCTCGTGCTGTACCATCGGATTAAGGTGCCTCCGGAGCCTCATTCTGTGCCAACCAACTACTCGTGAACTTTGCACCCGCAGCAGCGCCAACGTAACGCCGTCATGTCTTCCGTCGATGGCAAGAAATTCGGCGACTTGGTCGGTTCGATCGACGAGGGTACTAGTTCGGCCCGGTTTCTACTGTTCCGTGCCGAAACAGCCGAGGTAGTTTGCTTTCATCAGAAAGAGATACGTTTGATTTGCCCGCAAGAGGGATGGGTCGAACAGGATCCGAACGAAATACTCGCGATCGTGTACGAATGCATCGAACGCACGCTCGAGAAGCTCCGTGAGTTGGGTGGCAATCCGGAGACGGACATCGTGGCGATCGGTGTGACGAACCAGCGCGAAACTACCATCGTGTGGGACCGGACGACCGGTGAACCGCTTTACAATGCGATTGTGTGGCAAGACATGCGTACATCCTCGACGGTCGACCAGCTGCTGGAGACAGTACCGAATAAGACGAAGAACAAAAACTACCTGAAGCCCCTGTGCGGGTTGCCCCTGTCGCCATACTTTTCTGCCGTCAAACTACGCTGGCTGATCGACAACGTGCCGAAGGTGAAGGCGGCCATTCGCGGAGGCAACTGTCTGTTTGGCACGGTCGATACGTGGCTGATCTGGAACCTGACTGGCGGTCCGGACGGGGGCGCACACGTCACGGACGTTTCGAACGCTTCGCGCACGATGCTCATGAACATCGAAACACTCGAGTACGACAACGTACTGAAGAAGTTCTTCGACGTGCCGGCGGAAATACTGCCACAGATTCGCTCCAGCTCCGAGGTGTACGGGTTGATAAAGTTTAAACCGCTGCGCGACATACCGTTGGCTGGGTGTTTGGGCGATCAGCAGTCGGCGCTGGTCGGGCAAGAGTGTTTAACGCGAGGCCGGGCGAAGGCAACGTATGGGACGGGCTGTTTTTTGCTCTACAACACCGGCACGGCCGTGATTGACTCGTACCACGGGCTTATCTCGACCGTCGCCTATCAGATGGGACCGGATGCGTTGCCGGTGTACGCACTGGAAGGGTCGGTCGCGGTAGCCGGTGCCGCCCTCGGGTGGCTGCGGGACAATCTGAACCTGCTGGCGGGCGCATCGGAATCAGAAACGGCCGCGCTCGAGGTGGAGAACAATGGTGATGTTTACTTTGTGCCCGCGTTTAGCGGACTGTACGCACCGTACTGGGATCCGGAAGCGCGGGGTGTCATCTGCGGCATTACGGAGGACACGCAGCGGGGTCACATCGTCCGAGCGGCACTGGAAGCGGTTTGCTTCCAGGTGCGTGACATACTGGACGCGATGAACAACGACAGTGGTACGCCGCTGCTGAAACTGAAGGTGGACGGGGGCATGACGGCGAACGCGACCATGATGCAGTGGCAGGCCGATCTGATCGGGCTGGACGTACTGAAACCGAAGTTTGTCGAAACGACGGCATTGGTAAGCGTGAATTTGAAACGGAGTCGTTTTATCTTTCTACTTATTATGTAAATCAAACCCAACCACTCTTCCCCTCAGGGTGCAGCGATGGTCGCCGGACGAGCCGTGGGTAAGTGGGATATCGAAAACGTGAGCGTGGAAAGCGACAGCACCGTCTTCAAACCCCAGATCAGTGAAAACGAACGCGACGTGCGCTACAAGCGATGGAAAATGGCCATCGAACGTTCGGTCGGATGGGACAAGTGTCCGTAACACATTACACCGGCCAACACCGAGCGGTTCGTTACATGGGTGGTGCTTATAATAGAGTTTAATTTTCGGCGGTACTGTCCATCGGACGCATCTGGTTATTTGAGAGGCGGAAGGCGGGTGGAAGAAGCGTTAAAACTAGTGTTACTTTTACGTGGGTGATATAATGTAGGTGCAGTGGTGTAGTGAGAAATTTGTTTCCATTTTTGTTTACAGGGGCGCAAATGTATGACAAAATAAAATAAAATGCTCCAAATCTATACAGATGTGCAGATTTTGTTACAATGATTCCAATGATGTTTTATGATTCCACAATCGGACCATCCGGATCAATCAACTTCGCAGCAAACTTGTTCAGCTTTTAAGGCTTTATATCTTGTTTATTTTCGCTTGGTATAAAAAAGGTAAAACAGTATATATATATAAATGTTTGCGTAGAAACTAGAATAACGCTCACACAAACGTATATGAGAACCATGGAGGAGAGGAGGGCAGGGCGTTTGTTTGCTGTTACGTTAATAATGGAGTTAGCGCGATGGTACGAACCAAAAATAAAGATTATATATATAGTCACTGTAAACGATGCATCCGGATGCTTCCGGTTTCATACGAGTAGATATAGATGAACGAATAAGAAATCATATAAATAAGAGGAGCATTCGTAAGTAGAGGTCGATTGTTTGCGTATTGTTCAGCCGGTTACGAAATCAACAACAATAGGTGTAGGCGCGTGTACGTTTGTTACTTTGAAAATTAAAGAGAGGAAACGTAGATGAGATGAAATTTTATATACACACTTAAAGCCGCAAAAGAGTGCGCACAAACCCACACAGGGTAGCAAATATGCAGCAGTCGACAAGCAGCAGGTGCCTGTTGATCGAGATAGAGAATGAGAGACAAACAGATTTTCAGCGAAGCTATTGCAATTAGATGAAAACCTATCATATTTAAATGAAATTATGAGGACAGTCTTTTCTGTTCCTCCCAAGGAGCACCACTAACGAGAATATTATGGTAAAATACACGGACACATACAAACACCAACTCACGCGCGATATACCGAAACAAAAAAAAAGAAGTAACCAAAAAATATCGATGAGAAAACTAAAGCACAAACAGCACTCGGAATTCAGCGACGCGCCGCCTACGGTGGTGAAGTGAATAAAGTGGATTTGCTGCTGCTACGATATGATGGTCCGGGAGACGATGACCAGTACCAGTACTACTGCGGTCCGAGTCCTTCCTCTGGACCGAGCGCACCGATATCGTCCCCATTCGGTAGGCCACCGATGGCACCTTCCTCCCCGTCGAGCAGCGCATCCGGTCGCATGAACGGTTCCGCGTCTGGTTCATGCGATATTTCAAAGTGACGCTGCGGAAGTGGATTCCCGGCTGTTGGGGTAGAGTTATATCACGAGACGCATTAGTTGCGAATGAGCGAAAAGAGAGAGTAAAAAAGAGAACAAGACTGATACGGGAAACTCACCTGAATCAAGTTCTAGTGCCGGATCGGCGGTCGCTTCCGCCAGATTGGTGACCGATTTCGATTTAACGCACTGGAAGTCCACATGGCGGCTCTTTGCTTCCTCCTTCTCCCAAGACATGTGGATGAACGGGCGCTGCAGGTAGTTGTAAATCACTTCCATCCGGCCGCTCGGACGCCGCTTGATCTTCTCCTTGTACGTCGGGTAGCCCTCGATACCGAGCCGAATCTTTTTCAGGCCCCGATCCTTCAGCACCTGCTTAGCGACGTCCCGGTTTTCGATGTATTTGAAGAACCGGTACATGGCCGTGTTGGCGACGGTTTGGCAGTCTTCTTCGCCCATCTGCGGCGGATACTCCGCGTCCCAGTCGATGATGTCGTCTGTGTGTATGTGTGTGTGTATGTGCACGAAATTGAAAAATTGTATTACATGAAATGTCCAAACAAAAAATAAATTTCCCCTCCGACCGAGGTCCTTACCCTCGGACAGCACGACGATGTGACACTCGCGATGGCCCTGCCGAGCGGCGTCCACCATCAATGGCAGGATGAGCTGCTCCAGGAACGCCTCGAACTGGATGCTCGCACCCTCGTTGGACAATTCGTGCAGCAGCCCTCGCAGATTCTGGCAGCGGATCGTGTCCGCGTTGAACGGTATCAGCAGATAATCGCAAGCCTCGCGCAGTTCCTGTACGGACACGGTCGGTGGGCAACGTATCACGCCGGACAGATAGTACTCGAGGATCGCCCGGAAGACCGTGTGCGAGATGCCGTCCGCCACCTCGTACTCACCACGCTCGTTCGGGTGCGTAAAATCCAACCCAGAACCGAACATCCGGCCGAGCATGGTCTGCGGTTGGGCGGTCAGCATCGACACGTTAACCGAGAACGTCGTGTTGTCCACAATCAGTGTTATGCGTTCCCCGTCTGCAAGCTTCCGTCCTGCCGCCACCTTCGCGCTGTCCGTCGTGTTCTGCTGTGCTTGGTGTTGCTGCTGCATTAGTCTATTGTTTCTGGAACGAGACGACGAAGGAAAATTTAGAAAGGCGGGCTGACAAATGTTGTTTGTTCGCGGCGCGTGTATCGCACGATCCCCGCAGCAGTACAGTGCCCGTAGAATTACTCACTTCATCGTTAAGCACACGAGAAATAACGCTTTCATTGCACCGAGCCACGCGTGCTGACTAAGAAAAGTAACCACAGGAGCAAACTGATTGGAACAAACACAGCAGCAAACAGCATCACCACCACTATGACGACGGGGATGATGCATGCTGCGATGATTTGCTGCTAGGGCAACCGCTGTCTGCGAGAGAGTATGCTAGCAGACAACACAATACCACCAACAACGGCAACAAGAACGGCTAGAAACCAGACCAAACCCTGACCTAGCACACAAAGAAACCCAGTCTCCCAGTAAAAAACACTCCCGCGACTCCCGCGGGTTAACCCGTAAGGGAAACGGGATATTTTGAGGGTGTGAGGGTGCAACGAGTCGCTATCGTCTGGACGGTCTGCGTCTGTGTCAACTCGGAGGATATCCCTCGTCTACCGTCACCGTGCTCAAACCCTATTCTAGATGCCCTTTTTCGCGCAATGCTGCTGCTGCTGCACACCAATCGCGACGCATCCTCATGCATCCAATCACTCGCACACAAACACACAGCCACGCTTGCTTTGTCCTTTGTAATGCATTTTTTGTTGCGTCGTGTGTTCTACTTATTTCAAGTTACTTGCCATCTCGCGCTTGCGGCTGCTGCACGGATTGATCTCTATTTCGCTCGCTCAAAGGATTGCGCGTTAGCCTTCTCCCCATCCCCCCCTCTTTCGACACACGCACACACATGCACACAAATATAGAATCGAAAATATTGTCCTAGGGTATGGGATACTACCCGTCCCCATTGACCTCCCTCTCGCTTACCTGGCACGGTTTTTCATCATTTTCCTTCGACGATCGTCCGTTTCGGTGGTGTCCTCGGTGTTGCTACTGCTGTGTGAGCTATCGTAGTTGTCGTTTTTGCCGATCGCAACGCCACCACCACCGGAGGCGGAACTGCCACTGCCACTACCGGATCCGGTGCCCGTCACGCCAACGGCAATCGTCCCTCCCGTACCTTGTTTGCGCTGCAGCTGTAAATCCATCGCAAAGCGCTTCAACAATTCGCACGCCCGACCGAAGTATCGATGACAAAGCAACTGTAGCCTATCCACGGTGGGAAGGGGTTCAGAATGAGGTGCTTTTTACTTGTATCTCCCCACAAACCACACCCTGTGTTGGCTGCCCGGGCGGAGAAACCAGCCTCTCCCCACCTCTTCTTAGTACACAAACTTCCCAAGGTAGAGGGTTGTTCGGAATGTCGGTGTGCCCACGATCCTTCCCCCTCTCGTGTTTTGTTGTGCCTGCTTTGTTGGACGTGTTTTGTTGTTGCTTATTCTATGACTTGCTCGTGCTATTCCTCCTTCTGCGCGAGGTGGGGACTAGCAATAGAACAGGAAGGGCTGCTACCAGAAAGGAAATAGTTCGTAGTAGGCCAGCTTCTTCGTTCGGGAATTTTTTGGCTCACACTCTCCCCCCAGCGGAACGACACGTACAGGGGGGAATGGAAAGCACGCAAACGCGTCGGAGTTACGAAGTACTTCGCGTCACAATCACTAAGCAAACGTGTATTTCGCGAGTTTTCACGCTATGGAAAATTTAAACGGGAAGGAAAGTCACACAAAAATCAATATACTGCTTTTTTTGTTTTCTGTTTAGTTGTTTTTCATTTCGTTGTTTTTTTTTGTATGTGGTTCCGGTGGTTTCTGTCACAAAAGCAGTCAATCCATCTGAGCAGAACATCCAGCCCCTACAATCCCGGGGAAACGGGATGCCGCTATTCCCAAATTGAGCAAATTCAACCGAAAGAGCGAGACGAATGAATATGGAATTTTGAAAAACGTCCACAGCAATCGCTGAACATCAAATTGTGGGAAAGAGAGGCAATTAATCGCCAAAGTTATTGGTGATTAAAGACTTAATTTTCATCGAAATCAAAAACAATTGACATGTATCACCAACCAATGGGAAGATGTTGTCTGGATTCAATGACTAGGATTATTTATAAATTTATAATTATTTAGAAGCGTTAGCAGAGATGATACAACACTATTTTTAAATTATTACCGTACGTCGGAGATCTCATCTCACATCGTCCCAAGTCAAGAAACGGACCGTTTCACATGCTATTCAAAACAAGGTGTGTACAAATAAATTAATCAAAACTATATGATAGCTATAAAAAAAAATAATTAAGAGCTATTAATTATGCTTTACATAAAACTACCAGCAATTTTAAAGTAAATGCGTTTCTTTATTGGAAAATTTGCCGTGCTCGTAACTGTCAAAATAGCATACCTGTAGTCCGACCTGTAGTGTGTCTATCGATCTTGGTTTCGAATGAGAAAAGAAAAACTCTGCGAGTGTGTGTAAAAAACGGGGGGAATGAAAATTTGAGGCCCTGTGTGTACGCTGAAACTGTGCAATAAATTGTGTAAATTTGCGTTTACCATGCAGCGGTGTGTGCGTTTGCATCGCTAATCATCGATGCGTCGCGAAAACTTATTGCAGCAGAGGCGGCCAACGTCACAAACATAATGTTTTGGGTCGTGGAAAGGGGGTTGTGAAAAATGTAGCAGCACTGCGACGTTCGGTACACCAACATTCGCGACGCAACC
>JXWZ01004823.1:0-11282 GCA_000956215.1 Anopheles farauti No. 4 | reverse complement strand
TTGAAGCATATCTTCCGAGCATAAGGCAGCCGAGCAGAAGAAACTGCCTTGAACTTTGTTATACTGATTGAATGGCTCGGAAGCGAATCGATAATACACACCAAGTATCGTGAACGGTTAACTGCTGATTAAAAATCTTGTATTTATTTAGTTAGCTGCACGCCGAACGAAAAGTATGAAGAGAAATTTTCTACATGAAAATATTTCGCTTCAAAACAGCTCCGGGTTTACCTTTTGTTTAAACGTTAGTGCTGACTGGAAATTTTCAACTCGCAAGACAGAAGAGAAACAGAAGTGCAGATACAGCTGATGCTCAACTTTCATTCACATCGCGATGTTTTAATATCTTTTCTTTACTTCCATTGAATTTTTTACATTCTTTTTTTCGAATCGCTCCCGGCCGTTCCTATCATGCAGAAAATCAGGAAAAATTCTACCTGTACCTTATCGTGGCGGTGACGGTCGCCATCCTGCTTTGTGTGTCGATCGTGATCGGGCGGTTGGTGGTGCAGAGGCGGCGCACCGCGAAGGATGGGGACGATAAATTCCAAACATCCACCACCGGCGAAACAACGCTCCCGAACGGCTTCACCGACGATATATCGGAAATCGATGCGGATATCGATCTGCAGACGCCGTTGCCGGTTCCGAGCGTATCGCGCAGCGATGTAAGTAGCACCCACGAGCCCGTCAGCCGCGACCGGCAGCCAGCCATCCCTGCGTCCCCAAGCTAACCTCGGGCGCCGCAGTCTAATCGAACCTGTCTCCCGTTTACGTTCTCTCTTCACGCTCCTGCACTTCCAACCGGGCTCGGACTGCTGTTCCCCGATTGCAACGCGACTGGCACGCGGACGGGAACCGGATGCATCTCGTCGCCCCGGCAGAGCTACGGACCGTACACACCGTCACCGGGGCCGTACGGCAATCTCGGACCGTCGAACATTTCCCATACCTCCACTACGATGCTAGTGCCACCCTGCTCGATGGGCGCCATCATGAGTACGTCCCAGCCGCCGGGCTACCTCAGCGGTCCCATCAACATCATGCCGTCACCGTTGGGCTCCAGCATAGGTGAGTTGAGTTTGAGTGAACAGAAAATAATTCATGCAGATGAAATTTTATATAAAAACTATTGCAAACGGAGAAAAACGCTTCCACCGCAAAACCGAGCAGTAGAACAGTCCTGTTCTAATTTGTGCTTGCATTAGCAATAACTAACGAACTTTCTCGTCTTTCCTCGCGTTGTCATGCCCGTAAACCCATTTAATGGAAGGAAAAGCTCGTACCAGTCGTAGTTTGGCTAGTAATATTGGTCAATGTGAGAAATTAAGAAGAAGAATTCGAAATTGTTAGTTTCAGAGAACATTGTAGTGGCTCAACTCAAACGATGTTTAAATTAAAATTATGAATGTTCTTCTAAATATTTCATGGAAAAATACTTGGTAGAGCAGAATTTAAAATTTGGAAAATAATGAAATTTTTTGGTCACTTTTGGTACGTTTCCGAATATATTTTAAATTTAATAACATGATATTTTTTTCGTAAATAAAAAAAAATCTAGTCCTGTATGCAAGACTTTCTTTTTACCCAAAAAAGCTTCTGCTAATTTTCTTTGAGCCTTTGAGCCAAAAGCATACGTGTTAAAAGATGTAAAATTATGTAGCCTCAGGGTGTGTTTTCTAACTATTAATCCAAAATTACGTGCGCTTCTCTCGCAGGACACCCCATCGGTGGCATGAATATTCAATTAATACTATGTTCGCAGGCTCGTCCGTAAAGGCATTCAATAAGCCAGCTTGTTCGAAAGCATGTTTAACAACTCCCGCACCCACCCCCGCCAGTTTGAAAGATTAAAACTCACTAATCAGCTGCCGGGAAGCAAAACGGACACAGCACAATGGTGAAGCGTGAAATGTAACTATTTCGCTAGTGGTGCGATAAATTATGTACATCACTTCCCGGCACACGAACGTTCAGTACTTATACTCGCTCACATCAATGGCGAGGCAAAACAAATGCTGCTAGACTTTTAACATTTCGTTCACATCGAGCAAACCGTGTTAAACAACTAGCCCTGGTTCGGGACCCAAACAAAGCAGGTGTTTTTCTTTTCACGCAACCGATTCTCCCACGGTACTCAGCGATACTTTAAGGCCTTTTGCTGGGAGGTTTTTGTGAAAAGGTTCGGCTTACAAGTGGCTTGTATCGGGCCCCAAACCGTCTCGGTTCTAGGCAAAAACCTAATATTTGCACAATGGATGCTCGTGCCTGACTTTAATTGTGTAGTCTTCCGTTGGAACAATATTTTAATTCATTCGTAGCAGCCACCCGGGCGCTGAAGGTGTGCGTGAGACTTTCGTTCAACTGCTTCGGGGCTGTTTGGGTACATTTTTTCTCTCTCTTTTTTTTTTTTAGTCGTTCCACCCAATGGAGATACATAATTAGCTCAGCGGGACGGAAGCCGTTTTGTTTTTGGTCGCCGTTTGGTGGAACACAAAAACTCACTCCCTTCAGGGTTTGGTTTGCGCTAGCGTGATGCTTTAATTAACGGAAAAATTCATGCCCAATGCACATGGCACTGTAAAGTGCTGGCCGTGCTCGGGCGAAGGGATGACATTTTGCGTACTGCTCCAGCCTTCCCCGGACGCTCACTCCTTTTTTTCCATCCGCTGGGCGGATGAAACGGATCGTTTAAAGGAATGTTTTGCTTCAACGGGTGAAGAATTTTGGACTTTGGAATGTGGCGAAAATAAACATTCCTCGTTCCTCGGGACGCCTGGCACCGGGTGGAATATAGTTTATTATTTTAGCAACCGGTTTAACGGGGTGGGAATGTTATCGATTCCTTCCGTATCCGATTTTGTGATGAATCGAAAACGAATTTATTATAAAAACACATAAACATTGTGGTGTTGTTTTTGAACGCACCCCCCTACACATACACATGGTTTCATCTTTTTGCATAAATTTCTTTCATTCTCTCTATCCTCTCTTCCTCTCGTTTCAACAGGTGCGATCAGAACGCCGCTGGCAGCGATGACAACGCTACCGAGGCCGCATCAGACGACACAGCAACTTCCACCCGCGTTTCTCGGTGGCTCGGTGATCGGCACGCAAACCCTTCGTCGTCTCTCGAGCGATCACGACGGAAACACACCCCGCAGTCTTAGTAGGGGGGCGACCAACGCGCAGTACTATTACGGATGACATCCGGTTCCTTCGCAGCCGGCTCTTATCGCGACGTCCGGTGCGCCGGTGACGGGAGCGGGTCAGAGCCTGGTCGCAGCGCAGTATCAGCAACACCCGTCCCAGCTGTCCTCCGTATCCGCCTGCACCACATCCACATCCCATTCCGGACAGCAGCTGCAGCAGCAGCAACAGCAGCAGCAGCAGCAGCAGCAACCGCATCAGCAGCAACAACAGCTGCACCCACAATCCATCCTCAAAAACAAGGAACCAACGATCAGCGAACTGGAGGACACCATTGTCATGTGTCCACCGAATCGAACGTACTGTTTCTAGAAATACAGCGTCATCCTGCTAAGGAAGCATCACACCACAACCACTACCACCACCAGCAGCAGCACCACCACCGCGGCCTCCCTGCGGCTACCGGAACACGCGACCGCGAACGCACTCGACCCGGATCTGGTCTATCTGTGAGGCGAAGTTTGCGAAAGCTAATTAAACTTCGTGCACGAAACCGTAGCCATCGGCAGCAACATATACAAGTACACATACACTTTTCCCGCGTGAACTAATCCGTCGTAGAACCGAAAGCCAACGTTTTGCCAGAAACACAAACCAAACCGAGACTAACGAGTGAGACAGAGATGGGGGCAGAGCAAAAAAAAACCCGTGCAGTGGACATCTTCACGAGATATACTTAGTATTTCCAGCGTGTCATCCGTCAAACGGCAAGGGGGGAGGGGGAGGGGGGAGAAGGGATTTATCGTCTGCCATCGGACGGCAGCTAATTTTCTCTGCCAGTCGCGTCGCGGTATTCGTCGTAGCATCGCAAGAAGTTCGATTGGCGAGTGAAAATCATGAGTGTGATGCTGGATTGCATACCTTGCAGGCGCCTCCGTTGGTGGAGGGTCGCGGCTCTTTCGCCGTGCACCGCTGCGTGACGCGAAAGGCAAAGCTTTAGTGGGATAAGCTGACATGATTCTGTTTCGCACACATACGCGTGTGAATGTGTATTTCTTTCTGCTGTTCCATCTTGTGCGTCAAGAATGAACCCCGCCAGGAAAAGGGGTTTCCGTGACACGTGAGGATTGGAGGATGTTGTACTCTCGTTGTTCGAATTTTACCGTAAGCCAAACTGTAACTAAAGAAATAGGACATAGGACGTAATTGAGCGCGTATGAATGCGATCTAACCCATAGCACGGATCGCGCCACGGACGCGTAGGCGTTAGCGATGTATTGAGCAAGAAACTACTGACCCGCACGCGGTGAACGTGCCGGAAAGCGTGCGCGAACAATGCCGACTGCGGCCAAATACGTGACTCGTTGCCAAATGCTCAGCTTACGGCCAGCGCGTAAGGATAAAAGGGTCAATAATTGAGACGACGGGTGACGGATGGCTGTACCATTCTATAAGTGACCGGTGCAAAAAGAAGGACTACAGTGAAAGCGAAACAGTTGTGTGCAATTTGAAATTGTTAATTACACTCTAAGCAGAGCCGGCGATGTTGATGTTTGAAACTGCGAAATTTAGCTGCAAATGCAATTGTTGTGAGTTCGTTGCGGCAGCTAACCTGTGTATAGAGCCGGTGCCGGTTGCGGAAAGGTGAGTGTATTTATGTATAAACAGGAACCCGATTTGGATTTAACGCCAACGGCGGGGAAGGTCAGTTTAAGTGTAGGACAAATTCATAGGAAAAATCATTGCGAATCGCACTAGTCAATGGTACGTTTGAGCATTGGGTGCGACAGTCGCACAGGGGCTGGTCGAAGCGGTTTATAAGTGACTGTTTTTCTTTGTTTATTTAAAGGTGCCATTTTGAAATCGTGTAATTTACAGCAATCTAGTAGGCGTATGGGAGGGTTTTACATTTGAAGATTGTAGTGTTCATAGTTCCAATAATGACCATCATCATCATTGCGGTCGTCATCATTGAGTGCGCAAAAAAAAAGATGGCAAAGGTGTATCCAACATGAACGCAGGTCGTCCCACAAGCGCCATCATCCGGTACTGTCTGGTTGAAAATAAACCGGTAACATAAGCGCAGCACATGCCAAACCATCATGCTAACCATCCATTCTGACGAAAAAGTCTGACAGCTGTCTGTCACACAAAGCCAAGCCCGGATTGGGGTGTTCCGGACCGT
Organism: Anopheles farauti No. 4; assembly: GCA_000956215.1. Lineage (NCBI taxonomy): Eukaryota > Metazoa > Arthropoda > Insecta > Diptera > Culicidae > Anopheles > Anopheles farauti No. 4. The sequence continues at coordinate 5,947 of JXWZ01004823.1, read as the reverse complement.
GCCACTCTGGTGTACCAGATCGTTCGGATCACCTTTCGAATAGGTAATCAGGGTAAACTTCACGAGCAAGCAGATGAGATGCAGTCGAACGGAAGCACTCCTGTTGTGCCAGTTTACTTCGCACTTTCGCCAAAACGCCACTATGTGAATGAGTAAAACGATGTTTTTTTACTCGTTTGAATTTGTACAATACTCGAAACCCGTGCTTTGAGGCGGATTAAGTAGAATGAACTAAATTTAATTGCTGGCTACTATGTTGGAATGATGGCGATAGGGAAACAATTTTCGGAAACATGTAATTATTTAATATTAGTTTTTATTTTCAAGCGAAATGAACTACTATCAAAGACTTTATACTTCATTTGTATCAGGATCGGAATGTTGAATTAAAGTCAAATGAAATAGATTATGAGTAGGCAAATGGGACGCAAGATTAGACAAATGAAAGAGAAAAAGATCACTAGTATCGAACAAATTGCTAGTAACCGTGCGAAGAATAACGATTCCGTGCTCGGTGGATTAAACGAATGGCAGTGGTCACATTGGGTGTGCAAACGATCTCGGTGTGCGATAAAACTTACTAGAGAACACAGTTAAGTTTATTTATTTATCCAAAGTATATTGTAATTCCGTTTTGAATTGTAGAGACGACGATGAAGAGGTGAACCAACACATCCCTTCCCCTTTCTTTACTATCTAACACGTACGGAGAAAATAGTCGAGAAAATCAAAACCAAACCTGTAAATAAAGTATTTTAATAAATGTGACTTGTTTCTGTCTGCGGTATTGTTGATGACCATTCTCATTGCAGGATGAAATTGTTTTAGTTTTTTTATTTTCATATGCTGTCTTTTAAATGTATCCATACTGCACCGCAAGCAGAATAATTCCACCAAAATACATATGATTGCATACCTTTCCGGCGTATATTGAAAAAAAGTGACAGTCACAGCAGCGAAAAAGCTGTTAGTTTTTTCGATAAAAGTAAACAAATTTACTGTTGATATAGAATGCATTTTAGATTAAAAAAAAATACAATTTTTCAATGTGATTTAAATCACTAATTGTATGTAAATTGATTAAAGTCTACTTCATTTAAATGGAACGAGTCAAAAGGCATAATATTAATTCAAAATAATATCTCTGAAATATGCAATAAAACCTAGAACCAGAAGACTTTTGATAAAGTAATTTTAGTTTTTTTCATAAACTTACAGTGAGTTTCTTTCATTAATGATGGAAACCATTCCGTTGGGAAACAAAACAACTATTGCAACTCTTTTATTAAATAAAATAGCTAAAATCTCGAAATCATAGCTGTCACTCGCAATCGAAACCCCATCGTCGAAAGAACCAAAGCTGGCACTTAACGACAAATTTTCCCGGCCATCAACCGACATACTGACCGCCGAGCCGAACATCTATTTAGTGGTTTAGCATTTTCTTCAGATTTTCAACCAGCACCGCCGCCTCCTGTTCGGAGATCGCACGGCCACGCAGCCGCCCGTTCATGTCATCCAGCGTGGCCTGAATGAATTCGTGGACACCGTTCGACACGACGTTCGTGATCGTGTTGCGGAAAATGGTCGTGATGACATTGACGAAAATGTTAGCCAGCCAGTCGACGAGAATGTTGCCACGGAAGCGAATGCTTAGATTGCTGCAAATGGAACGCGAACCAAAAAAAAAGCATATGTATGTGTTAGTATAAATTAGTGCTAAGGCTACACGCAGTGGGGACAAATGCATGAATATCGTACGACTGCTTTTCCCACGATTTGCTTTTATTCGAACGTCAAAATGTGACGAGTATCCAAGAGCGAAAAAATAAAACGCTACATGCAGCTCCTCGAGCAGAGGATCAGCAAACATTCATGCGAAGTACGAGCGTTATGATGAACCGATTTGCTCGTCCGGGCAAAGGTGAAGCCCGAAAGATGACGATAGCCGATTGAGACGATGATTTGTCCTTTATGGTGCCCATTTGCTATTTGCCCTGTCAGTTTTATCACTTCGCCGGAATCGGAAAGCGTACGCCGGTGAATCCTTCCTACCGAGACGTACCAAGCGGACATGGTGCTCATGCTGTTGCAACGGGCCAGGCAGTCGAGAGCAGCCTGTGGAGCCGACAGCTCGTACGACTATCTGTCACGACGGTTGGAAATGATGAAAATTTATGACGGAACAATCGGTATCATTTTGAACCACTATTCGTACGATCGTAAAGCAGCAGGATGTGTGTATGATTTCTTCGGCTATTCTTTGTTCTTCTACGCCTTCCGTACACGAGCACGGTGTTCTGTAGTGGATTTTTCTCTTCTTTGAAATGCTACACCAGCATGTCCTGCCGGCGCTTCCCTTCTTCATAAATGCCAATGAAAAGTAAATAAAAACCGTACAATAAAATAAACTTCACCGATAATATCCAGCCAGGCATGCTGTGTCCGGCAGTGGACACGTCCATCACTAGCGATTCCGACTGCCTGATAACAGAACGGAAACTCTCGGCGAGGGGAAGAAGTTTTCCGTCACTCACTCACACCGGCACTTGCACCGTCGCATCGCGATCCGGAAACAGGCGACAGAGGCGGCCCACAAATGTGCTGAGCGGTGTGGAAAACTTTTTATCCGATTTCGGGTGACGTTTTGGGGTAGAACGTACAAACGTGTTGCAAAAAAAAAAACAACAAAAAAGAAATCGCAACCCAAAAGAAGGGCATTTTGCAAACTATCAAAATGTGAATAGTTATTTAACGAGCAGCCGGGGGTTGCAGCCGCGTTTTAGTGCATTTTAAATAAATCTCCATTTAGCACGCAATAAACACATTTTCACTTGAGCGGTTTGGAGGTAACACCAGCGGGGTCGAGAAAAACAAAAAACCAAGCGCCTCTTTAAGCGAAAGTGGCTTTTATCTGTTCGGTCGAGAGCGGTACCACGAGCTCCAAACGAGATCTCTCGAAAAACTACTAAAAATCATTTCCACTTCAACTATGCCCGTTCAATTCCGTTAAACAATTGAAGGCTTGTTCATCAATTTGAGAACAAAAACCACACGATCGGGGTATTGTTGCGATTGTTGTGCCGTCGAGCAGCCCGGGAGTTGGCGAACATTATTGCAGACAGCATAAACACTCGTTCGCGCACACCTCTCCTCACCAGCAGCGCACACCCCGCCCCGTCCAGTCCTGCGGGGTCATACGGGGAAACCAACGCATAAAGTGGTAACTTTAATACGTTCCGGATCAACTTGCCACGTTTTACCGACCAGCGGTGACATATGGAGCTTGTGGCTACCATAAATATATGATTGCTTCGGTTTCTCCTACCCCGGTTCTGGTAGTCGCAGTACGTACCACCGAACACATATTATCGCTGTCCAAAACAATTGGGCCCCAACGTTCGTACCGTCCACGACAGATGACAATGAGCATCATTGGCGTGCGTGTGAATTATGGACGTGTGGTTTCATGGGCCAAAATTAATCAATCAAAATGAACTCCCATCACGCAACGGTGAGCTTGAAGCATAAAAAATCAGTGCACTGTTCGAAAAAGTGTCGCACATTGTTGTCCGGTTGTAAGACTTTAGTGCACCATAAAAATTCCAATGTGTTTATGCGAATTTTTCCACTTCACAGCTACCCATTGAAACAAACACTTTAAAGTGCATCCTAATGAGGGCGCATGAAATAATTACCGGCATAATGGACAGTTTTAATCGGTAACATCCCCGTAAAGCCTTTATTGTCGATCGTAATAGTTAAGTACTTTTCACCGGCTTCATGCATCGCAATCGCATTAGCGATCGCGTTCAATCGTATCGGAATCAATTTGTTCGTATATAAAACGATGAGCATACAGACACACAATTGTTATTTTGTAACGTTAGACAGCGTCTCAATTCGAATGTTCAGCAAATGACCAGTGGTGGACAAAAGAACCGAACCGCACCTAGTCGGGATCGTTCCGCTCTGATACGATTCCAGTAAGTAGGTTCAGTTTGCCTTCGGGATCGTTCCGCTCTGATTCGTTTCAAGTAAGTAGGTCAGCTTGATTTTTTTGTTTTTAACTAATCAAAAATATTCAAGTCGACAGAGTAATTACATTTTTCCAAGTTTTTTAACTATTTCTTCATTCGAAACGAAAATATTCCCTGTATAGTATATTTCGACTACGTATATAATGCAATTAATATTATTTACAAAAAAGTATTTTCGAAATGAACCAATATTTAATATAATTTTAAATAATAAAAGTGAAATCCAGATTTTTACTGTTTATTAAGAGAAAAATTTGTTTGTTGCACATCGATCAGTTTAATTTTAAAACAATTTCGTCAAAGAATAACTGCCACTGTTTCAGGATCGTTCTTTTTCAAAAGAACTAGGTTCATTTTGATTTTCCTTTTATGCTTCGATTGCCCCATCACAACACAGCAAACGTTTGCGTTCGTGGTGATGAAGTCACATGTGTCTGAGGGTTTAATTTTCTCAGCTCCACCTAGTCACACAATTCGTAAAGCTCTTCATGAACCTCCACCATGCAAAAGAACCAACGCGCCCGTTCCCTATACGACGCGATAGATATCGCCAAATGAAACCGGTGGGATGTAATAAAAATCTTACTAATTTGATTGTTGCCCACTGGTGGCGAACGTGTTGTGTGGTGAACGAAACCGCTTGACACCACACATGCTCAATACACATTATGTTGGGCTTATCTTAACAGTGTTTAGCTTGCTTATTTATTCGGTTTCGCGAAAGTTTTTCCCACTGGTAACACAATCCCAGCCGAGCGCGATCGGGATACACGATAAAACACGCTGGCAGCTTCCATTTACCTCGAAGCTGCCCTGCTGGGTGTAGTGGAGCGGAGGAAAGAAATCTGTCCCCCACCAAAAGTAACCGGAAATGGATTCGATCCACTTTGATCAGCTGTCGTCAGCGTGGAGTAACATGCAAATTGAACTAATGCTAGCAAGTTTTACTCGTAAATCATTGCGTGGTACTGCAAAACGAAGCTCAGCGAACGAACACTCGCATTCACAGCACAGGTTAAACTCATCAACATAAGAACATCCGATAGCGATCGTAACGAAACATAAAAAAAAACGGGAAGAAAAATTGTTTTCTCATTTCGGCTCATTGTTTGAATTAGCCTGAACGTAGAGCGAAAATGACAATTTTACGATTGAATGATGTCCAATCACGGGGAAACGATGATTGTTACGTTAGCTGTTCTATGAAATGGAATTCACACGAGCCGTATTCGACGGATAAAAGAAAAACACTTTTCCCCTGCCCCTGAAACGATATGTCGCCTTGGAAAAAGGCTGTTTCATGAACATTTCATTGCTACGTTTTCGACAACCATTCCCACAATGCATGAAACGTTGGGTCTGCGGGCTTTTTTTTCTTATCTCCACTTTTTCGCCTCTGTTTCGATAATCTACTCGGCTCGTATCGTATTGCCACACGTGTAGTGCTCTACTTGAAAGTGTATCTTGCTTTAGGCGAACCCAAGCCGGTTCGGTTGTGTGATGCCGTTTCGAGGAACCTATCGTACGAGAAATCATTACGCCCGGAGGAACTCTGCGAAGCAATTCAAGACAAAAGCCGACGGCTTGGGGAGAGAACGCTTTTTTCTTCCCAATTTTGTCGGCCCGATAAAAACAAAATTGCAGTCAAGCATCCTTCCATCACCGTCACGCGAATAGACGCCGTCGCTACTGTGCGTACTAACGCACACACCCGGCTGGATTGCTTCGACAGTGACAATATCCTGCCAGATCCGAATATTGAAAGCCACCCCGTTTCCCATTTCGGTTAGGTTTCTTTGGATTGATATTGCTTACTTCAGCTCGCACACAGTAACGCACGATTGAAAACAATAAATTCATAACTTATACACAAGACGCAATGAAAATACCACTGCCACTATCTTTTA
>JXWZ01004822.1:0-13747 GCA_000956215.1 Anopheles farauti No. 4 | reverse complement strand
TATATATATTACCGAAATTGGCTCCGACCTTCCTTTTCTTGAGATTCGTGTTGTACACGTATTTTAACCATACGTTTAGTTAAATTGTAGTAACTTTGATTATCAATTGTATACATTCGTGGCACTTTTAACCAGCTTTTTAATTAAGTCCACGAAAAGTAATTATACAAAAGAGCTAGCAATGTTGCACAAACGGAAACTTACATAAAAACTACACATTTTGCCCTGTGTTTGTTTTCTAACCAAGGTAATATGTAATAAAAACTAACATAATAACGCACAGACAATTTTATGATCAAATTGAACTGGTAAGCCTCATTAAATTATAATAACAAGCAAAATGGAATGCGCCACAGTAAATTGCGAGATTCTTGAAAGTGATGTTTTATCATGAATGTTAAAAATCAATGATGATAGCGCTATCGCAATAATAAATTTGCTGCATAAGGATTACAACCTGAATGCATTGAACATAGTAACTGAATGTACAAAGCAAAAAACATGTTATTGAAAACTTTTTAAATAATTAAGTTTTGATTTATGAACTGAACTGATATGAGAACTTACCACCTGAGAGTAACAAACAAAACATCCAATTAAACCAATTTCTAGATGGATTCATTGCCCAAAATTTACATTGGGAAACTTTACAAGCCATTGGGAACAAATTTGTATTAGTATTGAAAAATTATTTCTTTAAATGGGGAAAAACGAGCTTTGTAAAAAATGTGATGCATTTCACAAGAAACTTAAAGAATTAAATACATTATTAAACATTTCATTTGATATAAACTTCAACTCAGATACTTGACTACGACAAAAATTATATAAAAATTAAGATGACAAAGGATACAAATAAAGGTATACAACTGTAAAAATAAACGTTCCTAAACATAAAACCGTTGAAATTACTGTGTTTTCTGACTCCTGCCGTAGACGTGGGCTAGTCATATTCTGATGAACATTTTCATCCGTAATTTGTTCCTTTCCAATATTTCTCACTAAATCACTGTTCAATATTTTTCGCCCACATGAAGCAGCATTTTCGAAAAATTCGATTCTCTTCGTAACCACTTTGTGATCGTCGGTGCTATTCGAACAATCGTCGTTTTGGAGGATGTTAAAATTTTCAGTTCCGTTTACTTCCTGCTTTGTCGCTTTCAAGGCAACTGTTGGAGTATCTAGATCGTTTGGCGTAATATTCCGATTAAGTAGCGAATGACACATTGTAGGTTCAGCATTGGTTGGAGTAAATGCTTCCCGAGATTCATCCGCTTCAACTTCTGCAACATTTGGATCATCGTCGCAGGAAGTCAGGCTTGTTTCCGAATCTTCATAATCTCGAAGATCAAAGCCCGAACCTTCGCTGCTCTCAGAGCGACAACGAAATTTGCCTATATCGCTATCGTACTCACATTCTTCAATAATTTCATTCAGATTCGACTGCATATCATTAGTAATATTATTCCGACGAGTTCTGGTCGAGGGAAACTTTCTTTTCCGACCTGGCCTTGTACTACTTTTCAGAAGATCCAATGTGACCGGAACATTTCGGCGAACATCCTCGCTGGTGCGAAGCAAACCAGTTTGCCTGTTTTCGTAAATATTTTCCGCACTCTCCGTATCAGCAGTGCCTAAGTCTGTATTAATTTTCAAATTCTGCAATTCTACCGTAGTAGGCGGCATAACTGTGTCGCAGCAATATGAACTATTCTCTGGGTCTGTTAAGCTGTTGGTGTTGGTTGCAGTAGCTGTTACTGCACACGCTGATTGCGATGCGGGCGGTGGCGGCGGTGGTGGTGATCGAGGACGACGAAGTAAACCAATGGACGACGGCGGTGGCATGTATACGGTTGCCGGTATGTTCAACAAAGCCGCTATCGTACGATACATCGCTAACGAGTTAGGAGGTCTTGGTGCAAGACTTGTTTCCTGTGATCCCTGTCCTTCCTCATCTGTCGTCTTACGCTCACTATTCTCCAACGGGGTCAATGTGGATTCAGCCATGGTTGGTGGAACGATGTCCTGGCAGGAGCAAATCAACTCCTGCAACCAACACCAATAGCAACAGGATAGAGAGAGAAGAAAGTTAGTGCGCGTCGACGCCTGTTCTGCTTTTTATATGAAGAACAAATATCTAAAGCTAGTTGTTTTGTTCATCAGCTAATTGGTTCAATTGGTTCAAGCAGCTTTTTAATCACATCGTCCGCCATTTTTGTGTGCGCCTCTCCCAAAAATGATGTATCGTCGCTATTTACATCTAATGTATTTACATTAACTACTACTATAAAATTGTTGTGAGTCTCATGATAATTTACATTTGATAGAGAAAGAATTAAAAGCTTCGATTGATAGATTCATTATTTCCTTGTTCACTTGCACGAGAATAATATGCAATAAACCATGTTTTCAACAACCATGAGATGCATTTCGAATGTTTGCTACATTGTGCGTATTTATATTAGAAGTTCTATGTTTTCTAGCTATTAAATAAACAAAACGAAGCATGTAGTTAGGGACATGGAAGATATTATTGTCTTTAAGCCCAAGCTCTTATAAACCATTTGGCGAAAGTATAGATAGGGATATAGATACTGTATTCTCAGTCCAAAAAGTAGGATTGAAAAAAAGATCATATCAAGCATTTAGAACAATATAAGAGTGGAATAACGCGGTTCACGTCTTGCAAGCAGTGCCTATTATATGCATGTCATCATCCAACTGCCATGTCCATTGATTACATATTTAAAATGATCAACACTTGCTCAAAACTATTGATTAAGAAAATTTAGGGAAGGAAGAAATTGTAGAAGAATTGTCGAACAACATAGAATAGATACGCTTTGTCTATTACGTTTCAAAGATTGTATTAGAAAAAAAGACCATGAATCCACCCGCAACATAAAACCACTTAACTAGAAATACATATTGTGATCATGGTTTTACGAAACCATGGTACTAATTCGAACTTTTTGCTCAAAGTTATCGCATTTTAAACACATTTGACTGATCATAAAATTACACTTACCTCATCTACTCCAATCTTTCGGCAAGCGTCCAAAAAGTAGTCAACGTTTCGGCGACATCTGGCCATAGTTAATTTGGGCTACAACGGATAAAAACAAATAGCGCGTTATTATTCCGCTCAAATTTCACAATACTATACTGTAACGCTAGAAGTGTTGTGCTTAGTAATTCACTAAACTATTTTAAATATACAGAATACATTGGAATAGCTAAATCAAAAACGAAATCAATTTAAATAGCTGGTCAGTCCCTCTTCGCTAAGTATAGACCATCGAAATAAAACCGTACAATGTGATTGTGGAATGGTGCAATGTTAACTGCTTCATCATAATTTAAATAATATTCATGAATCGTGTGTTCATATGTATGTATTCATATTTAATTCGTAGTATAATCTAAATATATCAACCATTACAAAGAATTTGACTCTAAACCCTTTTATTTTTCAAATTTTTATACTTTCAGTGCTAGAAGCATTTACATTCATCGATAAATTTATTTATTTGGATAATAAACTAAATTTTAACATACCTTCCGTTTATACATTCTAGATCACATTTACACAACACTTCTGTCTAGCTTTTACTTACCACCGCTGACGATGGTACATGAATGCTGCCAACTGAGCGCGGTCGGACATGATTGGCAAGATGACATAGTACGACGCCATCCATCAACGCTGGCGCAATGTCTTCAGGTAGTGACATTTTTAAACGTGTTTCTATAATCTGACGCAATTGCTCAATAAGTTCGGTTTCTTCCTTCTGCTTGTCGAATTCTCGGCGCATTGTAAAACTCAGTTTTTCCGTAGGCACGTCGCGGTTCCATGAGACAGTCCTAAAGCATTAAATAGTTATTTTAAATTCAAACTACAAATATATATCCTCTAATGCCTGCACTTTTGTCATTTACATCATTTACAGTAGCGGATTGAAATTGGTCATATAATGAATTAAATAGGCTTCATTAATCAACTTACTTATTCGTTTTCTGTCCTGGCTTGGCATTATTTACGTAGCCTACAGTCGCTGTCAGTGGCTTGTGACTGCCAGCAGCTAGCACCGGTGAGTTTAATCCCCCGCCGTTCGGTGCCATAGGTTTCGGTATTGACGACGGAGGTACGTTGTTGTGTGTTAAAATTCCACTCGCAGTCTTGCACGGACTATTGGGTTTAACATAAGCATATTCACTGTTGCCCGCACAATTTGGCGAAGCCAAGGATCCCTTTGCAGATCCATTTGCAAGAGGAATTTTGCCATTAGCAGTACTTGTTGAATTTCCATTCAAATGTGTTGGCGATTGATTATGATGTGATGAGCTAACGTTGCGAGATGGTATGACCTTTTGTACCGGGCGTTTGTTGGGTGTGCCACAGGTACTACCGCTTGGGTTTTCGTCCATAGTGGGCGCCTGCCCCCCGTTACGGTTTGGTGATAAAAGAGGACTGGAATGACCACCGGCTACACTCGGGTTTGCATTCATTTGGTTTAACTTTTGTACACCAATAGCGTGATGTGGTGAGACGGGAGAACTTTGGCTGCTGCTGCTATAAACGGAGGATGATGAAATGGATTTTGTATACGGTGAAACGTTGCTAACCGGCGAATCTGTTGCCGATCCAGCACTGTCCGGCGTCAGTGGTTGATCTTTGCATCGATAAACCGAGTCAAAATTACGTTGTTGACGCAAGGCTTCTTTGTATTCTCGATACGTCTGATAATTGGACAGAGTGCGGCCTTTGTCATCCGTTTTTGTGCCATCAGGTGTAATGTCCCCTTCGGGAGATACATCGTTACTGAAAGAAGTGAAAAAAAATTGTAATTGTCATGGTCTAGTTTAAGTTTGTTTATATAAAAAATCCTGGAATTAACGTACCTATTGTTATTCGATATTTCCTTACGATCGGGGTGATGTTGTTCCTGAAGAGCGCTGTTCTTTCGAAATTCTTCCTCCCAACACACGTCACCACCGCCAGGAACGGATCTAGCAACACTATCAAGAGTACCATCGTTTGTACATCCTCCAATGCCATGGTTTATCAAAGCTGTTTGTTGCCCACCTGAGGACGGATTAAAAGCTGCGTTATAGCTACTACCATTACACGGTATAATCGTTAAACCCGTATGCAAGAGATTTGGGGACCATTCCAATGACGAAGTGGCGGAATTGTGCTTATCTGCATTTTGTGTTCTTCGCTTACCCTCAAAACCACCATCACTAGTGCAGTATCCAGAATCGACATGAGCTCTACGATTCCGCTGTTGATTGTCCAGCAAACAACTACCAGAATTCTTTGCTGAAAGCGCCGTACGCCTTAACGTCGCATGTCCATCAATACCCGTTTTCGATTTTTCCTCCCGTGAAGCTATCGTTTCTAAATATTTGAAGACATGAACCAATCCACGAACACAAAGCTGTAAAAAATGCAGAAAGCCTAACATTATTAACACGTACTTCTGGTTCCTATATATACCTTCACAGCAAAGATTATTAGTCTAACTTACGCTGGCAGGAGGAGAAGTGAGAGGATTATTCGAAAGCTCCAAATCCACCAGCGAACTCATATGCCTAAGTTCCACCGGCAAAGTGGCAATTTTGTTACTACTAATGTCCAAAAAAACCAACTGCAGACAGGTGAGATCACGGGGCAGGTATACCAATTGATTACTGCGCAAATTTAGTGAACGCATACTACGGAGATCGCCCATACGTGCTGGAAGATGTGTTATCTGATTGCAGGCCGCATCGAGCTCCGTCAGCTTTTCCATTCGGCCAAGCTCGTCGGGTAACGTAGCAAGTCGATTGTTGGATACAAGCAAAACCTGCAGAGGTAGAGCACAGATTTCTCGCGGCAACACTGATAGCTGATTGTTTCTGAAAGTACGAGATAAACGAAGCATTAAACACATTGATGCATTTAACACAATTACTGCAATTCAGTTCTCGATGCTGTCAGTTGTTGTTAAGTTGTTATACCATAACGAACTATTCGGAATACTGTGTGCAACAAAGGACAATCAACTCATTCATTCATCCTAATTTGAATGAAAACTACTTACCTTAGATCTAGATACGTTAGAGAGTGCAACCCGCGTATTGTTTCCGGTACAGAACGAATGGTGTTGTGATACACCAAAAGTCGTTCCAGAAATGCGAGACATGTGATGTCTTCTGGAAGTTCGCAGAATCGATTTCTCGAAAGATCTGTAACGGATATCCATGAAAAAAAATTATAAACCGAAGCATACTACATACAACTGTTTATAAAGAATAAAACAACAAACATTCATATTAACATACAAACAACCCTTTTAAACTGTAAACAAACGCTGCATTCATCAGCAATGACGAAAATTAATAACAAATTTAACATCCATTTCATTCATGTCGTATATTTTGTTCATTGTGTCAAATTAGCGTCAATTGGTGTCGGCGTGATTCGTCATAGATATACAGACCAAATCAACCGCAATCAGTTAACGATGGAATAACCAATGTGCCACATTCTTGAGCATGATGTCATTTTGGTATTGATCTAAAAGATCGATTAAAAATAAAAATATTTCAAATATTTGAATTTTAAAAAAATCATTATATCTGTATCTGTGTTTCAAAACAAGTGATTATAAAAATTAATGTAATTATTTCTTGTTAACCACCTAGCATGGTTATTGCAAATGAGGTTAAACCCATGCGATCCAGTGGTCGTCAATAAAGAGAACAACTCTTTCATTAATACAATTGTATTTTCATACCACTCAAGGAATTACCACCGGAGGGTTTAAAAACACAAGGGCACCATAATCTGTATCACACCAATACTACGGCTAACCTCCCTTCTTTTCCTTTCCTCGCGTAAGAAGTGCATTTTTGCTGTTCTTAGCTTATATTTCTCTTTCCTACCCATTCTATGCAGCCTTGACAAGACCAAGTTTCCATCGCACTCTTTCGCTTTCAAAGCAAACAACATAATTTCTTCCCATCTCTTCTAGCCACCTCGCTTGCGAGGTATTTGCTTCTCGCTTTCCCGCGTCACAGATGAATGCTCAGCATCACACGCACACACGCAAACACTCCAAAAGAAGTAGCATTGTCCTCAAGCACACATCTCGCCGACCATTCTTGCCTCATCTTTGAACCAACACAAACTCCCGAACGAAATACCGGACGTTGGTGTGCGTAAACAAACCCCTATCCACATGAACAGTCAACGTCTCCTGCGTGCAAACCGCAGGCGAACTGGAGCATAGTATTAGTGCCGTCGCGACATCGTCTATTTCACTTACTCGATTGTCTCGCGCCGCTCGATGCGTGTTTTTTCCGTCGTGCTGTTTTTCATTTCATATTCACCTCAAAATCATCGCACCGACGCGTTTTCACCGGGCATTAGAATTTAACTAGTGTGGAAAACAATATTCCATTGAAAGTAAACAAGTTTCATCCGGAAACTCACCGTCGCAACCATTTAGTTGAGAAGACCCAACACGAAACACCGTCAACGATCATAGCAGCCTGTGTTACCATCAACCGCTCGGTGTTGCCTGTTAGAGACAGCCGTTTCCATGTGATTTCTCAATAACGTCCACGCAACTCAATTATTTTATTTAAAAGTCGTTCTTTGCATACAAATGTAGCTTCCTGTCCGAGCAACCCACTGTTCGCGTAATACGTCGTTGCAGTGTGCGAACCCCAAACAAGGTTCCTGGATAAAAGTGCTATTCCGTTGTGCTGCTAAAACCAATTGCTTACTAAGGAAAGTAATTTGCAACTTACTCAGAAGGGCATACAAGTGTGCGCATGTGTGTCTTAATTGATCGGTTCACAGATCGCTAGAATACGAATCGTTGCAACCAGTGAGGAAACAACACGCCGATCTTCGTGTGAACAGATCACGAAAAAATTCGACACTCTTGAAGAACATTTTTTCTCCTGTACATCCGTTATGGCATTCACGCTGCACAAACCTCAACATTACCTATTTATTTTAGGTGGACGTAAGTATTCCTTCATATTTGTCGTACCATCTAGCATACAGCGCTCATGTCAAGGCACTGATTATTATTGTACCTCGCATGCCATGCTACCTGCTTAAAAGGGATCGCTGTTTGCATACCCTGAGTTAAGAACTTATGGCCGTCCTCTTGCTTGAGCTAGGATCTCAGCAAACACTACGCCCAAATGTATGTGTGTGTATGTGTGTTGGTGATCGATCTCGTATATCATGAGATCATGATCTTGGCGTGGAATCTCACCTGCAGAGCATGCGTGAGCCGAATATCGTCCACGATTATGATCCTTTGTGTTGAATCGAAAAAGGTATTCGGTGTAGAGTCCAAGACGAGATCTGTTCTGCGGGAGGTCGGGCCGAGGATATAACGTGTTTTTTCTCCTTCATCACAAAACCTGTTTCTCTGTTGTCTTCAGTGACTGTTGTTCTCTGCACGCTCAGTGGTATAAACGCCGCCGGCGGAGGGATGCTTGGTGGTGGCGGAGCTGCCGCCGGAGGAGGAGGTGGCGGTGGCGGCGGCGGTGGTGCTCGAGGCGGTGGTATGTACAACTACGGCACCTACGGTAGCATGGGAAGTTCGAGCAGCATCGGCAACAGTGGCCACGGAATGCGCCGTGGTGCCGGGATGTACGGCCCAATTGGCCTTGGAAATCCTCACGATACACCACGCTATCTGCATCCTAGCCAAGGTGGAACATCGGCCACGCAAAGTCCCGTTTCGACTAAATCCGGACACCATCGGCTGTCGGCCTGGGGCATCATTACCATCGTAACGTTCGTCATTCTTATCGGTGCCGGTGCATACTGGGGTTTCATCTGTTATCCGTTCTTCTGCAAGAAGGAGCGCACTTACAACATGATGATGAACATGTCGTCTGCTACCACCGCTACCCCATCGACACGATCCACCGAGTTTGAGAAACTCGATCACTGCTGTTCCAAATCGACCACTTCCACTCGGAGCAACGACACGGGCATTAGCAACATCTAAAACAGCGTCCGGTATCATCATGACCATCATCAACATTATCATCATCATTCCTGTGCCACACGCGTGGATGCGTGGATCGGAAGTGTTTAGGAAACCGGATGGTATGTAGTATTCTCGCGAAGACCATTAAGTAATCCATGGTCATGGCAGCTACAACCAACCGAAGGCAATTAATATGTTAATTGAATCTTTCACCTCACTATCAACTCAACTTAAAACGATTGGAAGATACACGAGTTAGTTTAACGAAAAGTTCTTATGACACCGAATGAGATACTGCTAATTTCAGAAACATTTTTTGACTGACTGATATTTTTCATTTACATAATCTTTTTTTCTAATCGTGACAAATAAGTGATGCATTTATCTTGATCTAAGTTTTGCTACGAAATCGAAACATACACCTCTTATTACTAAAGTGATAACTTGCGGTACAGTACGGTAGAAGATTGAAAATATTAGTCGAATAGGTAGACAAGTATTGAGACATGTAGTAAGATTTTACAAGAAAATCATGCAATAAACGTAATTATGAAATACAGACTTATTGATAAAAGAAGAATATGAAAGAAATTCGGCTTCTTAAGTCGGTATACAGTAGATCCAGTTTTATGTTCTTTCCAATAAATAACACAAAAGTAAGGAAAGCTTTTTTCTCCGTAACAAATGGTGTACTTAAATTTAATTTTTATACAGCACAGTTTTGTGATTTTCGGCATCATTCCATTCATCTCACAACGCGTAAAGGCAAACGCACGATGCGAGTGATTTTATGACGCTATGAAATGCATTTCGCGACAGGAAGTTCGCAAAACCTACATAGTCTGTCATTGAATGTAAATTGGCTAGGTCAGATATGTGGACACGGTTCCATGAGACTTCACAATGACAATGATGTGACTCATCGCAGAGAAGTGAGATCGAAAGGGCGCAAAACGAAAAGCACGAATGGTGTAGGATGATTATTTCTTCCTACGCCAAAGCGTAAGTAAACCATAATAAGCAACAAAAGAATGGCTGCTCTACGTTTGATTGTAATGATAATACAATATACATGCCAATTTACACATTGCATAACATACATGTATGTATCTTTTAAACACAATATATACTATTTCTAATGGAATTATGAAACATAATCGGTTGCATTAGTACGAAACACGTACCTAGTGTTTAATGCCAATGTCTTGATTTTCGCTATCGTCAACCAAGATAGTTTCCATTGCTGGTACATAAGCGAATGAACTAACCGATGAATTCAAATCATATATTTTTCTTAATACACGAAAGCCGACACTTTACCAAAAAAATCTTTCTATTATGCCAAAGGCATAAGAATTAGGGTTCAACAAATTTGTGATTCCATCGCTATGGGGTGGGTCAAGTTCAAGAAAATAATTTTCATTGCGAAAACAACACGTGGATGGAATAGTATTTCCCCTAATATTTTCCTTTCGAGTGCGCTATGTGCCTTCATCAAGACGGAGGATCGAACCCTTCGCACGTAGGAGAACGACTGTTTGAGGGTGTCTGTTTGAGTCGACCACTTCCACAGTCGCAGCACAGGTTTATAACATAATGATCACATGGCAGCATACACACGATATAGTCTAACCAAAATGGTTGTCCTGCAGCGTATACCCTAACGTTTAGCTAGGGAATTGTACGCGATCATTAAAAAAAAAAGGAAACACCACTGCGGGCTTACGTCCGCCAATAAGGGGAAAGTTCATTCCCAACATCACATCTAAACTAGGGTAATCAAGTGCAATGCGGCAGCGTTAAACAGGCGAAAATTTGCGACAGCACCGTCTGCTACTGACAGTGCGCCCTGTTGCAGAGTTTATAGTGAAGGTATATTTATGACCCTACCGGAGGAAAAAATCAAACTAACTGGCAACCCAAAGATTTATCAAAAAAATTAATACTGAATGCATTGCTAGCATAATGATATCATATTTTTAAACAGTTTCTACCACTATAACCTATACATTTGTTATTCTCAGAGTATTTGTTTCTAAAAGTAATGAATACAATATGCATATAAATAAAAATGGCAATAAAAAACAAGCAACCAATTTTAAAAACTGAAATAAAAAAAATGTTTATTAGGCATGAAGCATCTTTCATGAAAATCCACTGTAGTGAGCATAAAGCTTTCTTTAGCGAAGTGAGAACGACACAATACATTAGTTGCAAGTTCAGAAACTGTTTTAATTTGAATTTCAATCACAAGAAATTTATGCACAATTTACAATTTATATAATCTCATACAACGTGGCTCCATCATGAGCAAGAAATTTCAGTATACTTATCTATTCATATTGTTAGCTTCATTTTAATCCGTTCTCGTTCACATCATCATGAAACCTCAAAATTAACCTTTTAAATTATTAATTGGTCATGATTGCATTTCTGAAACTTACATCCATCCCTCGGATGTCGAGCAAGATGATGATAGGTTTAGCTATTCACCACATGATTCTTTGCAATTATTAATAATTTATGATGTATTTTAAACGCATGAGCAATCCCAAAGTGTAAGAACAATACATCTCTTTATCTTCGCATCATAATAAATTATCATCCTATGCTCAATCACTTCCATTAAATGTATCCCGTTTACATGCTTTCGAACATAATTGAGCTTATATTTACACCACATGACACTGTAAAGTATTGAAATTTATATATTGGCGTCACATTTCTTCTTCTTCTTTTATTTGGCGTAACGACCGAAGTCATGCCTGCCGTTTAACCGGCTTTCTAGACTAATTTTTACCACCATAGCTGGTTAGTCACTTAGGGGGAGACGGTCCGAATGGGATCATGGTACCGGTCCTGTCGTGTGAAAGACCGGCGCCGCTACCACTACACCACCGGGCCCCGCCCCGTGTGACTGTGTGACTGTGGCGTCACATTTACACGATTGTAATAATTTTTCAATAATTATTCGAAATTCAAGGTACACAACGTATCAATATATGGTATGAAAGAAAATTATTCCTTCACAATCAACCCAGAAACAGTTTTATAAAGGTCATCCTAATAAAGTTCGCCGATAAACTAGGAGCTATTGCTAATTACGATAATTATCTGATAATTTATCATCCATCATATAGTACCTCCTACTTCACGCACGATCGAAACCATTACTGTGTTGCGTTTCTCACACCACCCTGTTTCACGCATACATACATGAAGCGTGTAGCTCAATAAAACCCTAAAATTAGTGCATCCCGCAACCTAATTAAGTTTGATTGTTTACGCACGCCTAAGGTTTAGTGGGGCGGATTTGTCCGTGGGAAAAGAATCAGAACCGTCGAATAATTCGTTCAGAAAATTTCAAAAGCACTCTTTTGTTTCATATGGTATGTTCAGAACATTTTATGGGATGCGTGTGTTACTAAATTATGTCGTTATAACTGTTAGCTAAACTTAGGCTGAAACAATGCTATACGTTGCTAGAGAACAAAAAAAAACGAAAAAACATGCTATAAACTAACACGTCCAAATGCTGTTACATTAATTGCAATTCAATCAGAGTTGGGCTATCTTGACCCGAGAATGACGACATAGATGTCAAGAAAAATGTTTATGATGCGAAACAACACCAAGTTTAGGCTAGCACCACACCTGTAAGCTGTTTGATCGAAACTAATGCTTCCCTCCTAGGTTTCACCAATAGCAGAAGGTGGAAACGCCACCGGTGAAGACAATCTAATCTACCGCCAACGCGAGCAGCCAACGCCTAGAAAGCATGCTCCAGACGAAACACTTTGCGTATGGCTACAAATTGTGTTTTGATTACGACAACAGCCCTGCTACAACACCGGTCTCAACCAAGTTCTCCCACACCAGTGAATGAAGAAACTGGAACGTGCGTGCTAGGGTATTGGAACAGTGTTTGGCGCTCTGGTCTTCGTTCCAGGCCAATGCACTTACGCCTACATCTGCGCATGAAAACATTCGATGCTGCCATGGCCAATACACCAGCGAGGAACGCCCTGCTACATATGCATCTCTACCATCGAACCAGATTGACGCCGAGTGCAACGCGATGATCCTGCCGTCGTGGCCAGAAAGGTTTTTCCTAACACGAAAAGACAAGCACCGCATAAAAGATACACACAGCTATAAATAAACCTTTTCCTCTTCAACCCTTGGCGGTTTCCCTATATCGCTTTTGGACGAATCGAATGACCCTGTGGCTGCGGTAAAACCACACCGCATCATCTGAAGAGCGTATAGTATTTTTCGGGCAAACTGGCGCCAGTCAAGGCAAGTGGCATATATTTTAGGATACAGTTTTGTCGATTTGTCAAATGAAATCTGGCATTTTATTTTTCGCGTTATCGGAATCAATTTCTCGGTTCGGTGAAGGTCAGATATTGAGTTACACTCTAAACTGTAGAAGACTTACATTTCCTTCAGCGTTGCATAGAAAAACATATTTCAAGCATATTAAGTAAATATAGAATATAGAAAAGAAAGTAAAAAATGACCATACATACACCATAAATAACATACACCATACGTCTATTAAGACTACGACATCAATCAGCTGTAACTAAGGCTTTATTTTATGCAGCGCCATACTGTGAAGTAATTTTCAGTATTAATTTTAATAACGGATACAATCAATGTTAATACGATAAGAGGGCGGGAGGGAAGAGAGAGAGAGAGAGAGAGAGAGAGAAAGAGAGAGAGAAAGAGAGAGA
>JXWZ01004821.1:0-15539 GCA_000956215.1 Anopheles farauti No. 4 | reverse complement strand
ATCAAACTATTTTGATTGCTAAAAACCGTATTTTATAATCTTAAAGGGATATTTTCGTTTTCAAATTTAATGTATTTAAGTAAATCATTATAAATAACATAAAAATTCTTCGAAATGTTGTCGTGGAACGAAGAAAAATTAGTTTCGATGGAGGCGCCTGGTACCTATGAGAAAAATAAAATAAAAAATATAATTATTTGTAGGAATCGAATACAATACATTATATGGATCGTTCGCTTGTCACTCACAGAATATACGTACTTTTGATCAATATTATAAAAAAAACTATTTTGAGCCGAACCGTACCTGCTGTAGGCAGAAATTCTCGTTTCCCTTTCTTCATTTGCAAGAAACTTGTTTTTTTACTATGCTTTTTTATGTTAATATGATCCCGATGTTCTTCGACAATAAATTGCTTAATTTAAATGTGTTAGTATTGCTGTTCTATTTCTTTTTAAATATGATTGAATAAAATGCAATGACATGTTGATGTGATAATAAAACTTAAAAATGAGGAAACTTTCACATTGAAATAAATACAAAATTGAATTTAAAAATATTTTTCATTCAAACCCAAAAATTAATAGTATTTGCATTAATATTATTGGTTTAGTAAAAGTGTCTTCACAGATTTTTTAAAAACTACTTTGTTATGTTATAAAACAATCCGATAACGCTTTATTGGATGAGTTGAACGCTTATAGAAATCCGATCAATCCGATCGCAGCTCAAATTTCGCATTTATTGCGCCCTATTTCGAGCCAGTTCGCAGCCCGTGTAAAGTTTGAAAGATTCGATTTATTTCCCTGTCTGCTGGCGTTGCTGCCTGCCCGGCACGGCCACCTTCCTTCCACCCGCTCCGCACCAGGACGCACACATGCTAGCGTCGGTTCGGCAGCGTTTTCCGGCATTGTTCAAAGCCTTCCACACCCACGCGAGCAGTGAGGATTTCCTTTTATATATTTTTTTTTGTGTGTTTGGCTCACCCCAACCCACTCCCTCTCTCTCGCGTTACATGTGGAGAACGTCGCAAACGTGGCCCGACGCAGCACGCGCGGCGTAATAAAATTAAACCTCGACGACACGCGGAACGACGGGCGTTACGCCTTCGGGTGCGACTCAATTGACAAAATTGTAAACGCACGACGGTCCAGACGGATGGCGACGGATGGATTTGTGAAAATTTCGGGCTAATTTAGTCAGGCCGACGGGAACTGCTGGTAGAATGCATAATTGAATGCCCCGACCCGGTGCGGCGTCCGGTTGCGAAGATCGGTTTACTGATTATTTTGCCCCACCCGCCTCCTTGCTTCTTTCCCTTCCCGTTCGGTTCTTCCCTTTTACGTTGGCGGAGGGGAAATGTGGAAAATGGTAGCACCAGGAACAGGCATACACTAGCGTGAAGCCACAACGGAGCGTATTATTTAGCAACGATGGCTGCCTGGTTCGGAATATCATCGTTCGATTCATTTTATTATTATTTTAAAAATAATAACTGATACATTAAAAAACGGAAATTCTCAGACAATGCAGACAAAACAAATTTTTTTTGGGTAGATTTAATACGCTGATAGTTTCACAAAGCCGTGATGCTACAAAAAAATGTTTAAAATAATTCGCAGCTAAATTCCGATGTAATCGAATACAAAATCCGATTATGAAGGCAAAAATGAATTCCAGTGAAATGCTACAGTGGCTTGTAGGTAGATTAAATATCGATATTGTAATTAAAATCTATTATATAGTAATAAAAAGTACCAATAGTTCACATCGCCCCACCCTTCATACGAAGCCGATAAAATTTATTGAATGGTACTGCGAACTAATTAATATATTTCATTTCAAATAAAAAATCAACTCAATTCCAGTTACTTACCAAGCGTTTTATTTTTGTTTTTTTTTTTACTAATAAAGCGCGGTAAAAACAGTTCGAACTGAACAACACAAAATGTAGTTTGACTTTGCAACAACAAAAAAAAACAAGTCTGCTCCATCAGCAGTACTTCAATTTCTTAAAGGATGCACATCCACATCCTTTTCGACCCGCGAAGCGAAAGGTCACTTCCGGAGACGAGTAAAATGGTACAAAAAAAACCGCCACACGCCCGACGAAACACATAATAACATGGGTAAAAAAAAACACTCGCTTTTGGGTTTGTTTCCTTCGCCAACTAAGTTTTAAAATAAATGCCCTCGAAGGAACGGAGATAAAAAGAGAGAGAAAGAGAGAGGAGGAAAATAAACTAACACGA
This sequence comes from Anopheles farauti No. 4, assembly GCA_000956215.1. Lineage (NCBI taxonomy): Eukaryota > Metazoa > Arthropoda > Insecta > Diptera > Culicidae > Anopheles > Anopheles farauti No. 4. The sequence goes on along the minus strand of JXWZ01004821.1, from coordinate 13,287 downwards.
GAAGATATGACTAGCGGAGAGTGGCGCGCAAAAATACAAGCAAATGTTGAAGAGTTTCGGCCGGAGGCAAGAGAAAAAAAACGCAACCGGAAAAAAACGAGTGAAAGAAAAAGTGAAAGTGTGTTTTTTTTTCCCGTGCGGAGACGCACCTCGGCCGTTTCTGGACCTGAAGGTCCTGGCGCGAGGGGATGCGGTGGAAAAAAATAACCAATGCAAGACAATTATGAGGCTGTGTGTGTGTGTGTGTGTGTGTCTGGGGCAAGTAGCAGCCATTTTAATTTTATTTTTTTGCTCCCCCGAGGTTTTGGTCAAACGGGTAGCTTTCATATTTTTGGAGGAAGCTTTCTTTCGTTTTGTCATTTTTTAAATTTTTTTTTTTGCTAACCGAGGTGTGCGCTTGGTTGTCAGGGATCCCGAACGAAGCTGACCTTCAAGTTGGGTGGGTGCATCCCGTCCCCAAAACGGGGGTGGGGGGGAAACTTGATCCGTGCGGAGATATTTTGACTTTAAATATTTTTTTACCTTATTTTTTTTTTACGTATCCACCCAAGCAATCGATCGGGGTGGGTGGAAGGGAAAACGGAACAACCCCTTGTTTGGGAGCGTTTTTCCACGTGCGTATTATCAGCTGCTGCTGCTTGCGGTGGAAGCCGAGCGCGAGCGCGTGAGGAAAGATGCTAGAAATTATGATGCTTAAACAATATCAATATCCTTCCGCGGGCTTGTCCGAGCAGTGATGGACGCGGGACGCGTACACGGGGGGCGGGGGAGGGGTTTCCGGTCGAAGTGTCTCGCACTGGAGCAGTGGAGCACGCAGTCATCGACACGAGAGAGCGAGAGAGAGAGAGTGAAAGAAAGAAACCAAACCGTCATCACCGTCATCATCGTCGGCTTCGGGCGCTCTCTTCGTGCTTCGGGACGTTCGGGTTTCGGGACGTTCGGGTCCGTTCGCATCTCGGTCGGCCGCTCGGATGCTGTGGCAGTTGCGGGCGTTTCGGGACCCAGCGCCAAACCGCACCAGTAGTGGTCGTCGCCTTGCGTGTATTGCAAGCCTCCCGTGCGGGGCCGAGTGCGAAAACAATCGCGTAACGAACAACTCACGTAACGTGCGGGTGCGTTTAGCGCGATTTTTGCCGCATTTTTGCGGCATATTAAACTCTGACCGGACTAACGCGGGTGAGCCGCGTGGAAGGCGAGGGACGGAAAGTGGAAAAAGTGAGGAGAGCATTTACAAAAAAAAACAAAAAAAAAAACAAACAAAAAATCACACCATGCCGTACCACGCCCTATAGGGTGCCCTTAGTGTTAGATATCCCAAACCGACCGATGACCGGAAACTGTGACCGTGAGTGCTGTGAGGACAAAGTTCTAGAGTGAAGTACATCGCCAGTTGGACCCTCCGAGAAACGGCACCCAACGCACAAAGACTGACTTTGCCACCCTTTGTGGACCGACTTCTTGTTAACTTCCGGTTGACTTCAACCAACAGTTTGCTCTCGTGTTTGATTTGATCGGGTTTGCCCCGATTGCGATTTTTATCTGCTCGTCACCTCGCCCAGCACGCCATCAATCGCATCAATCAAACGGCAGCCCACCTTTTGTTTGATGTGCTAGGTTGCGGTTGCTGCTCCTGATGCTGCCCGCGCCCGGAAAATGGTGATCCTGATGCAGCTGCTACGCTGGATTCCTGTCTGCACCGTGCTGGTGCTCATACAAGGTAACGCCCTGAACACCCACCCGCTAAAATAACGCTCGCGAGACGGTGCGCCTGCCGGGAGGGAGGAGGCCACCGTCCCCGCGGCCCCGCGATCGAGTGGAATTAATCCGATTTTGATTAAAAACGGCCACCGTTTCTCCGTTTGCCGCGTGAATAATGCGTGCCGATTGCTTCCGGGGCGATCAATCAAAATTAGACACCGCACGGCGGCCGTTCTTATGCTTGACCGACCGAACGCGATCGGTTTCTTCGAAAATCTAGCGTGCGAAAATCGGCGTCCGGTGGTTAAATTACACCAAAGCAGCTTGGGACAGTTTGAGAGCGTGTGCGTGTGTTTATTTTCCTAATGCAAATTTATCGTCAATATTCAATAAGCGGTTTAAGCTTCTATCGCTAAAATCATGGTGAAATTATGGATAAACTAACGAAAGTAATTTTATCGTAATGTGTTTATACCGATATTTTCTAAGTTATTTTCAATCTAGTTGAAATTTTTTTTGATTCCATCCTCAATCTTTTTTCACCCATATAATCGTGTTTTACAGCTTCGAAAACAGAATATCCATCTTACAATTTAATGAGTTTTTGTCGTTTTTTTTGCATTTTATAACTAGGAGACTATTTTTGTATAAATTCGTGCTGACTGTTTGAAATTGTTTTTGAAAATTTTGATCATATCTTTAAAATCTGCTAATAAATGAGCAATAAGCTAATCGAAATTCTCACTTCTTCTTAAAAAAACATATAGTTACAATTCATGGCGAAACATAATAAACTGGAATTCTTTTAGTTAAAATAAAATAATTTGGAATTAATAAATAAATTGCATTTCTTTGAGTAAACTTAATTTTAATTGTTTTTTGATTATTGTTAAATTTCTTGCATTCAATATTAAAACAAAAAAAAACTGCACTCTGTTTAGCTATAGAAATTTATTGAAATAAATTTGTACTTGGGGAATATAAAAATGCCATTACAAAAATGCTTTCAAAACCTTGCATGATTTTAGAATTATTTCGCATATTTCCTGTTTTTTATGTCTTTATTCGTATTATCGATGCCGCAAGATGGTGGTATCATTCATCGCCCCTGAAAAAAAAACTGGAAAAAACCACGACTGCTCTACCGTAAGCTATCATCCCCACAGCCTCGAGTTGTGTCTGAAACGGCCAGTTTGACACGTTTGACGCGGTTCAATTCCGGTGATATTTTATTCAATACATCAAATTGAATAATTCGCACCCATCGTCACACCCGCGTTCGCTCGATTGATCGACACATGCGTGTGTGTGTGTGTGTGTGTGTGTGTGTTTGTTTGTTACGTGAAGATATTCACACGGAAAACGAGATACTCGTCGCGTGACGTCGATGACTTCCTTCCTCGCTCTCCCTGCCCCTGGCCCGGGTTATGCAAATTTGAATGGTCCCCTTCTGTCCAGCAGCTTCCCGGCGGGAGGGGGTGGGAAACGAACGATGCGTTCGCAAACAAAACTGATACACGCGTGTGGGGAGAGAAAGAGAGAGAGAGAGAGAGAGAGAGAGCGAAAAAAGAAATAACGTATAAAAGCGCTCGGTGACACCCCGGTGGCGATGGCGATGACACAATAATCATGAAATATGAAACTCGCCCTCACGCCGAGCTTTTTTTTTTGTTTTCCTCATCCCCCCCCCCCCCCCGCTCTCCTCCGTTTCTTGTTGTTGACTTCCAAAACCACCCGCGGTGGGAGAGTGGAAAATATTCGCACGAATGAATCAACCCTAAATCGAAGCGCAAAACGAAAACGTGCCTGAGCTGCGTGCCGATACGTGCCGGCATTTCATTCACAACAAAAACCCCTTCTTTGTGCAGCAACAAGAAATTTAAAAAAAATAAAGGTTTCCACCACGGGACACGGGCTGAAAGCCGCTCGTCAAACGCCAAAGACATGTGCTGCCCGCTCACACACACACCGGAGACACATCACGTTCCGGACGGGGTGTTGCTGGTGTCGTTTTCCCACCTTTTTTCCATCCCGCACCAGCACTCAGTCCGTCTCAGTCTCACGCTCAGCCTCACAAAAAAAAAATAAATGCGACTGTTCGATCAGCCCGACCCTGATCAGCATCCGTGAGTAATGGCTGCAAACGGTATGCAAAGTTCATTCGTTTCCCTAATTCGGATTCGGATACCTTTCTGCCTTCCTCCCGGAGAAGGTGGGCGTGAAAAGAAAAAAAAAAGCGAACGCCAAGGATTCATTATACCGCTCGCAAATGGCGGACGGTGAGAGAGGGCGTGCTGCAAAAAAAACACTCACACACACGCGCGCCAGAAGGGAAGCCCGAAAAGGTGGTGCCAAACGGAATCGGAATGCAATAAAGAAGCTGTTGCGCGCCCGGCCGTTGTCGATGACAGACGATGTCGATGCGGCCGGCCGAAAATGCAACAGTCCCCGCAGACACGTCCGTCCCGAGCGCAGTCGGATTTCCGGCCAACCATTAAGAATGGCACCGAGCACACAGATAATGATGCGCCGTGCCTACCTGGTGCTGCTCGGTTCGATTGGGAGCGAGCACGGTTTCGGGAAACCTTCCCCCACGACGGACCTGTTACGGACCAGCTGGCTGTGAAAAGCCCGATGTCCCAGGTAACGACTGTTGCCTGGGCTGACGATCGAGAGTAGATTACTGAAGTTTATAGCGTCGGGATTTGATTCGGAGAAGTGTTTCAATTACGCTTCGTCAAATAGGGTTGTACACGCATTACGTACACTTGGACGATCTCTGCGTCGATGTAAGTTTCCGAAACTTCCGGATGAAGTTGATCCTGTTGCTCGGCAGCGTCTCTCTGGACAATGATTCCTCCTAACGTCTTCGTCATCTGCTGGATGTGATGAACCTGAATCCTCCCGCCAAATGAATGTTTGGAAGAGAAGATATCCACCACGGGAGAAGGTTCCCAGGTACTTTAATTACTTTCCAAAACGATCCTTGGCGAGATACCAGTGCATTGTCAATATCTTCAATCTGAAAGTTCGGACATCATCTAGCGCAGATCTGGTTGACTATCTTCGTAGATTATAGTTGGAGTAATATAATAAACGATAACTATATAACGATAACTATAACTTTACACGTTCCATGTCCATATACGTCCGTTGTCATACAAGAAGACTACTTCCTGGCTTACTCAAGTCACTAGCTTGGAACATTGAACACGAAGTTATTACAAAGCTCAAAAATATATTTCAAGACTTTATCCACTAAGATACCTTGGTCCTGGACGTTTTCACATTTCGTCACCTCCTCAATCGTCGGCAGGCTTCTTGTTCTTCACGCGCTCATAAATTGAAGTTCGAATGTCCTCCTTGAGATCATTATCTGGAGCGATTCTTTCTTCTATTGGAACATATAGAACGGAGTTGTTAAAATTATGTCGGTATTTCGCACAGAGTTGGTTTACGAAGTTGTCAATTCGTCCGAAACCGAACTCCTGATGGAAGAGTGCAAGGACCAACGCATTAAACACGAAAACAAAGTCCCCTGTTGTTTCTTTCCGACTCTATTTACCCAATTTTGATTGCATTCGAACATTTTCCTTTTCTGACCGTTTAAGTGGAACGAATATTTTGTTTAAGTTTTTTAAGTTATTAGCTAGTCTGTTTGTTTGAAGATTAAATCAAGGAGTGACTCTTACCTCAGACATTAACTCTCAACAGTGAAGGTAAATAGAAATAGATCGAAATTAGTACTTAAAAATCAAAACCGAGGTCGCCCCAGACTGATCTCTTGGATTGCACATTAGCCTTTGTTTAGAATTTTAAACTCATCATCAATGCTTCAGCCATTATGAGTGGTAAACCATTACGGTGTAGTACTTGTCGCCAAGCAAAGTTTTATTGTAAGTTTTCACATAAAATTCATCGTCCATAAACACACACACCGATTTCATGCCCGATTGCCGATTAGATTTCAAAATCCTCGGTTTGACGGATAGTTTTCTACCGCTTCTTTTACGACTTTGGACCCATTATTGCATTGCCCGCTGGACGCTGCTGTTCTATTTTGCTTCCTGCCTAAGCTAGTGGAAACATGCATCTATTTTATGGTTCAAGCATCGATGGAAAGGATTCGGTTTAAAATCTTTTTTTTTTCGTGTTTTCAAAAGTTGTTTCTTCACCAAACTTTTGAATCTCATACGGAACCGAAGTTTGCACCTTGTAATTTGTTAGTTTACTCTGAGAATTGATGAATATTATGCGTCATTTGTGATATTCGAGGAAAATACTTCCCAATCGTCATGGCTATGCGAAGAAACCACTATTACGAAAATAATTATCATCAAATTTTGGTAAAATTTTTCTTAACCAACTAAAACAAAAAAAAATATCACAAAATGCGACATCTAATTCCGGGTCAACAAGCGGCCACTTATTAGGTTGACAACGAGCGGAATAAAGCTCCGTAAAGCCTAATAATGCTAGCAATAATGCTCCGTCCCAACAGCCCTACTGAGAATCAATTACTACCTGATCTGGGCGTATCTATTTTTTGTTTTGTTTTGTATTTCCTCCACGCTGATTAGACCACTAGCGGCTTTTTCCTGCGTGGGAAGTTAATTTGAACGTCTCTCGCATTCCTTCGCGTTTGCCTTTTACTCCCGCAGCTCCCTCTCAAACCACACGTTCGCTCTGCTGGCAAAGATTAACTGTTAAGTAAAGTAAATAAATATCAGCCAAACGGCAGCAGCATAAGGCAAATAATAAAAAAAAAAACAGAACAAATAAAAGCTCACCTCACAAATTTTCCTTAACAAAAACACCCACACATACACACTTCCGGCCGTTCCGCCTGTACCACCCACCACCACCAGGGGAAAGCTCCGTATGCGTCTCACGTATACGGGAAAACAAATTTTCCTCACGCGCGCCCGCTGAAAACAGTGGCGCTGTTGTTTTGTTTAATGCTCGCTCCGGCTTATCAGAAGCCGGCCGGGCCTATGCGGAAGGTGATGATCCCAGGCACGTTGTAGGGAGGGGGGGGAGAGAATGCCTCCTTCCCCTCCTCCCGCCCGAAACGTGCCGCTGCCACTGTCTCGAGGGGGTTAGCGCCGCTGCCGCGGTGGATTATACGCGCCGAAGGAATGAATTCATTTAAATGTTAATTAAAAGATGAAAAACGAAAAACGCGCTGCGTACGGAATGCACGCAATCGTTCCGAGGGGGAAGTGGGGAGGGGAAGGGGAAGCGGGCGTTGTTCTACGAGCGTGGTTTGTTGTTGTTGTATATTGTTGCGATTTGATCTGGATTTTTGGAGCACGGAAAACCACATGGAAAACACAATCCGCCGCAAACGCTTCGTTTTCGCGCTGCAAGTGAAGAACATTTTTATAATCTACCGTTTTCCTTCCGGTGGACGCTTAAGTCAATCTTGTTAAAAAGTTTTGAACAGGGATTGCTTAAATTCATATAAAAGAAGAAAGACGACAAAAATAATTTAAAAAAAATAAGTAAAAAGAACAAAATGATACAACCTATTTGACAGTTATGAATAAAAAAAAGTAGAGCCAAAATTTCTAATATTTTACAAACCATTTTGAAAAATTATTTTATTTTTTCTTAACAGCTACACCATCGTTTCTCGCTATGATGGAAACGCTGGCTGGTTAACTAGCTTTCCTGGCCGTGAAAATAGTTTCCACGCAAGGAACAATGCCGATGCGAACAAATCAAAGCGAACCGCGAGCGTGAAAATCGGGCCGTGCGATAATTGTTGCACAATTAGTTTGCCACGCCGGGTGTATGTAAAAAGGGTGTTTTTTTTGGATTCGGTTCCTTCTTCGCTTTCTGTCGGGGAGAACCAAACAAAAAAAAGCCCAGCAAATTCCACTGGGCCAAGGCAGCTCGGAAGCGCCGCTTCCCTTCCGACGGGCAGGCCGTGGAAATTCGAGTTCATGAAACTGAAAACTTCATCAGTTAATCTGTCCGGGGCCGTTTGCGTGTGGTTCGGGTTGGGTTGCCAAATGCCGGTGGGGTTTGGAGGGTGGGGCGTAACTCTCGCACGCGGCTTAAAACCGTCACCAGTTCGGCAGGACAGCCGGCGCTGAAGGAGAACTTTTACGTTTCGGGAGAGGTTGGAAAACCAAAAACAAAAAAAAAACAGGGTAAAAACAGAAATAAACGGAAGCGGAACTCGCACAGCGCCGACTGTCACGTCGGGTTTTGCTGGTCCGATTCCTTCGGCGCGCGGTTCGAGGAACTGGGTGTGTGTGTGTGTGTTGAAAATTAGTTTGGGAAAAAGCGAGGGAGCCCTGGCGACAGACAGCGAAATAAGCGACTGAAGGATATGAGCCGGAAACGGAGCAGTGGAACAATGTTAAGTTGCTCCGGTTAGGCACCAGCTTCAACTTCAACTTCTGCCTCCTCCAGCACACCTCCCTAGCGCCCTTCTTCCCCCGTCCCCCCTCCCCTTCTCCACAACTAAGCGCCTCGGTCACCGTATCACATTTCGCTCGCCTTTTTCACAATTAACGTTCGGTCGTGCTTTTCCTCTTGTGTGTGTGTATGTTTATTTTCCCTGTTCCTTTTGTTTTTGGCTGGCATGCAAAGAAGCTTTTGCAAGTTTTTCCTCCCTTCCCCCCCTGAGACCCGATTGGTCTCACCGAACGGCAACCGTGGAAACATTTTACAACAATATCACATCATATTTTCTCAATTATAATTAACTGCATTACATCCACCGGGAGGGGGGGCCGAAACCGAGCCGGCCCACCCCTTCCCCTCCCCGCCACGGGAATCTGTTTTTCGCCGGCCCGTTTTTAAGCGGCGTGTTCCTTGCGTTTGTCGCAAAACGGGTAATTCGATTCGTCACTTCATTACGCGAAACCGGGACCGGGTTGGTGTGAACGTATTTGTAAAACGGTTTTTTAAGAAGTGGGTGGAGGGGGGAGGGTTGTGGAGAGGAATTTGATGGACGCCAAGCTATTTCGTTTCACTTAGCGTACACGCATTAGCCGTGGCAAGTAATTGGTCTGGAGTGTTTATTTCTCATGTTTGTGAGACTTTTGTGGGATGTTTTTTTTTAATTTTGTTTTTGTTTTCTTATGCACAATTAAATTCGGAAAACAGTTTTTGGAAACAAAATGTTGACAAAAAAAAAATAGAGCAAGCAATAACATACAATAACTTTTTTGATTTTTTTTCTAAAAAAATACCATTTTATACACCACCAAGATGATTTACGTTATTGTTTTTTTTAACCTTTAAAATTAACAAAAAAAATTGGCTTAAACGAGCGCAAAGGCTTCACAATTATTGTTTTCAACTCGATTTTCTACGTAAAACTTAATATTTCTTTATAGCTTTTAAGGACAAGTTTTTTTTATCGATTTGGGCAAATAATTTGAAGATTTCCGTTGTGATTTGAACAAGTTCTTGCTAAATTCCGTAAAAAAATCATAAAATTGCGGAACATGTACAAGGTGAATTTTATTTATTGCTCCAATTTTGCCGAAAATTGCTATCTCTTCATTATTCTTGTGAATGCTTTACGACTTTTTTCCTATTACTTATTGAAGCTCAAGGAAGATTTAAACCGAATGAAATGAAGCACGTTTGAGTCGTAGAAATAGTTATCAATTTGTCTCTCCTTAAAATATATCTTTTTTTTCATCAGCACCACTTAATCCTTTTATTATCGTCGTATGGTCACGGCAAGCAACGCAAACGTTCGAAATTTGCCCGCAAAAGGCAACAAATTCGCTGCTCAATTTAGCCACCAGCCCGATGCTGGCAGGTAGAAGCCCGAAACCAACCACCGAAGCCATTAAGCATGTCATCGACGAGCAGCAAAAGATGCAACTCAATTCCGCATGCCGCTGTTTTGCGCCGACCGACAACATTAGCGCAGACAACCGTGCACCGTGCGCCGTAAACCGGCATCGTAATGGTTTTCGGGTGGAATGATTAATTCCTCGTGCCCTTTTCCGATGCGTTACAACGATGCGTTCGGGATGGCGGGGGAAACGGGGGCTCCAGGGGCGTCGGTCGATCATGCGGAGGGATGTGAGATGGAGCTGACGCGCTGGCACGGCCATGAAGTTGGGCTGGATGGAGGTGAGCCGCACGGTTCGTGCGGTAGCCAGGGAAAGGGGGCAGAGAACATGGCATGAATTTTACTTTCTCATTATCCGAGCAACCGAGCGTTTGGAGGGCTGCTGCTGTTCTAGTGGCTAAGCGTACGCGTTGACATAACCCTTTTACCAAGGATAGCACAGTGAGTAAAGCGAACCGGACAGCTGGACAAAAATTACCGAATTTCAAAACATGGAGCAAGCAGGAAATTTTTACCTAAATTCACCACATTTTTCAAACTTCAACACAGATTTCGAGCAATGCCCTGCGACTCAAAACTTGCTCCGAATATTTGCGTTTCGTTTAGGTTGATATAGGTAATACATTTTTTTCTCGTAAATACGTGCACTTATTTGTTGACGTAAAAACATTCCAAAATTTCGACCAAATTTCATTTTTTTCTCCGATTTTTAATTATCTCCATCCTAACAATATGAATTTGATTCAGGATGGGATTCGTTTTAAGGTTCGAATTTTACAAATTTTGCCTTTATTGGAAAAAAATAAATAAATCTGTTCCTCTTCATGATCGTCCCACCGTGCAACTGAACGCTGGGCTGCTCGGAAGGTGGTCCAGCACAAAACCCCATTCGGATGGATCCGCAAAAACCGCAAATCTATCCCATTTTCGTGTGGATGGCGGAATGGATCGATGGAAACTCATCGGCGACATCGATACAGCTCGGGTTCTGGCGGCCCACGGGTCAATTGTGCTGCCGGTGCCAGTTTGAAAATTATTTTAATCCATCCCCGCCCTGCCACCCGCCCTGCCGGGAGAAGCCCCATACCGGGCTTTAAAGAATGTATCAGCAAAATCGGCCAAATACACGAAACTCGCATTTTCAGCGAGCCCGGCGCGAGTGCGTTTCGGTTTTGGCCCATTAAAACAGCAGCAAGGCCACGGGCTGGGCTGGAGCAGAAAGCGCATCGCAACCATGACCGGCGATGGCGAGGCGGCCCACTTTAACAGCACAGCGCCGGATTCGGTTGGAATCCGATCCGGGCCCGAAATCTATTATCGCACATTTTTCACGCCGCAGCCGTGCAGCAGAGGTTCGTTTAATTTCATTTCTGCAGCCGTACCGAAGCCGCCGCGAATGCGTGCGTTCGGATCAGAGCGATATGAAGGTGATGTAAAATTATGTCCACACATGCGAACCTCCCAACCTCCCAAACATTCCCGCCCGCCCACCGTGATAATTGATTCATTTGTCGGTCCAACCGAAACGTTGCCGAGCGATGGTTCTAATGGGGCACGCATTACTAATCGAAACCAGATCGTTTCCCGGGCCACCCATGGGTGGCGTCATTTCCAAACATATTGCTGCTATTCGAAATTAATGTATTTCATTTCTTCACCAAAGGAAATCAGGCTCCCACGAAGGGTAATTTGGAAAATTACAAACATAAAAAAATTTATCTAACCATATTAACTAAATAGAATTAAGCAACACCGATTTTATATTCCCTGTGTTCAAAATATTCATCAATTAGACTATGTATTTGTTGGCTCTATTTACAGTCTCCCGACATTACCCGAGGCAAGACTGATACAGGAGCTGAGGAGAACGAAGTTGCTCTCATAGGTTGATTGGGATGCACTTTTCTTGGCTTATTTATGCCTTTTTATTGCCGAGAATCTCACAATTCTATAGTTTGTGAAATAAACCAAAGCCATAATTTACCTTTAACAATTCTTCTTCAAAGAAGATCTTAGTTTCTTTACTTATGGACGTGCCTGTGTTTAGATGAGAAGGGCTTAAGGCTTTGGAATGATTTCGTGTGGAGCGATTTTTTTTATTTGCTGTATATTTTATGTAATAAAGTGACATTATTAAAATAAAAAATTGGATCATAAAAAAGGCACCACACAAAAACTAATGAAAAAAATACAAATAATTCCAAAACCATGACGTTTCTGTTTGTTTATCGCTCATTTATAATGTTTGTCCGGCATAACCGCAAACAGCTTGTATGACAGGTTTGCACTTTGACACCTTTCAACCGTTTAAACCTTTGATGCGTATGTGTGTGAGTGTCACGGGACCGGGAATGACATGTGGTTTTCCAGCGCAATAACTGAACATTTTTGAGTGGCACACGAGAAATAGTTCACTTCTCGTTCATGTGACATGCCGGCAAAGCAATTTTTTTTTCAATTGGACATAACAACAGCTCAGCTATTTAAGCGCAACAACAAAAAAAGGACTTTAAAATACTTCATTTACATCCCGTCGGGTCGGCAACGCTGCCAACCCACAAACATCTATTTCCATTTCAATGTTCTCTTTTCGTGTGCTTACCTGGCTGTGTTTTGTCACCGATGTCTGCCTGCTTCAACGGAAATACGACAAAAAAAAAAGAAGTGCAACCGTGTCAGAAACTGGCACGGAATTAATTTCATGCACCACGACCCAACCCGATTTCTTTCCGGTTTTAGCAGCGCTTGCTTTCCGTTGTTGTTGAATTTTCTTTGCTCTTACGTTTCACAGCGCACAATGTCGGTTCGATTGGAATGATTTTAAATCTAAACTCATTAGAATCGGCTGCACCATGCAATTTGTCTTTGTCCGGTTCGATTGTAGAAGCTAATTGAAGTCGTACATTGTCTGACGGTGTGTTGTGCCTCGTGAGAATAGGTTGTAATACGGGTGAAATTTTACACCTGTTCTATAGCAGTTAGGGGAGTTGTTGTACTTATCTTCCTTTTTCTCTCGAACATTTTCTCCTTCTAGCAAATGTTTTCATTTTTAGTTCTTTATTTTATTTCATACTCTTTTGGGCAGTTCTCCATGTATATTCGGTTCGAATTTGAATAAGATTATGTATATTCGAAGCCTTTTTTTAAATCAAATTGTTGTACTATGAGACATTAGATGAAACTGGTGTATCCATCAGTTAATGATTTTCGTTGGATTCTCGTCAACTGCCATATCCATAATCAGCATGTTTTAAATCAACTGTCACAACCTGTAGATTACGCATCAATGCAGCAACAGCTTCCACACAGAACGAATAAATACAGCTGAAAACAATATTTCAATTAAACCGCTCAACAGTGAACCCTTGCTCATAAATAATAAAAGCAACCGCTTGTCGGCCACAAGCCGTTCGAGCACCTATGTTAAATACCGATAGATTCTCGTTGAGGGTACGAAACGAAGAAAAAAAACAATGTGCAAAAGGGCAACCTAATTCTATTTAATCTCCACCGGATATAATAATATTATTTCGAGCAAAAGTACAGTTTGGGTGTGAGCCGGATCGTGTGTGAGGGCGCATTTTGTCAAAAAGGTTTTTTTCTTTGATTTATGTTGTTTGTTGCCGTTGCACACTCACACTCATCTACTCGCCGTGGCCTGAAAAGCACTGATTTGTTGGTGCTTTATTTGCTTTTACGGTGCTTTTCGCATCGTTAGCAGACGGTTCAGGTCCGGTACGTGTGTGTGTGTGTGTGTGTGG
>JXWZ01004819.1:0-14852 GCA_000956215.1 Anopheles farauti No. 4 | reverse complement strand
ATTATTTTAGCAAGTCCCGTACTGGGTCTTCATTCTGCCAAAAACCTGATTATGTATTCTTATCTAAAATGTAATTAAGTAATCGTTCCATTCCACTGCCACAAAAAGCGAACATGTTTCCGTGCAAAAGGTTTCCAACAACCACTAGAACAACCACAAAACGCTCCAGGCAGAGATAGAGAGAGAGAGAGAGAGAGACAGGGATAGAACAGCTTGATACACTGAACCGCAATACCATTAGCGACCACAGAGCACATCGTGTGCCTTCCTCAGCCAAGCAAAACGGCTAGAGTATCAAAAATAAAGCTTCAAAGAAGGCCATACCTTCTGGTTCCTTGTACGATGTACCCAATTTAAAGCTCGCTTCACTCATGTGAGAAGGATAATTCGTTCCAATGAATTGAATTAATAAAGCAGCAATAGGCTACTAATTGGATGAAGCATGGATGGATGAGGAAACGGGGAACTCACGTAGTAAACCATCGCTTGGAGGCATCCCATAGACAGCGTTTAAACTTTTTTCGGGAAGAAAACTAAACATCCAGCACACGGTGCTTGCGGTGCATACGAATCAAAACGGGAGGTGAAATTTTCAGGGAGTACTTTTCGGTGGCCCGATACGGAATGTCGGTACACCAGGTGGTTGGTACGCCTAATGGAGTAAATTACTCAATTTACTTAATATTCCACGCGAGTTGGCTGTTTACACAGCGAGCATGTGCGCATTTATGGTAATGTTTGTGTTCGTTTTTGTGTTGAGTTTTATAGAAAAAAAAATCACTATTCTACACTTCGACTGAATTCGCGGGGTTGCAACAATGTTGCGTACAGTAAACCACTCTCATTATACTGTGTGTCCAATCGGAAGTGATTGAGCTATGTTTTCCGGGATTGGAAATCACTTCCCTAATGAGAAAAATAGATGCACTGCATTCTGATGATTATAGAATACAATACGGGTGCCATCTTGTGTGTCCATACTTGTGTCCACTCGAACAGGTAACAATATAATATGAACTGGCCAAGTTGGACGCGAAACTCCGGAGGGAAATCGGCACTCATCCAAACCTCTCTTCCTTCTCTCCTTCTCTCTTTCCCTCGTACGGTACGCTCGGTTTGATCTGATTAATTTGAATGCTAGAAGTCTGTCGCTGAGCACGGTTGTGCGCTGCGTTAAACGACCTCCGTCCTATTTCAATCACCAGGCAAAGTGTTCTGCCCGACAGCGCCGGGCAGCGACCGAGTTCTCATTTGTTCTGCTAATTGATTGTGGCAAATTCCCGGGTACACTTTGGAGGCAACATTCCCGTTCCCACTCCCACGTTTCCGGTCGGTTTGTTGCACCGTTTTGTTGTGCACCGAATGAAATTTGCCGTGGGTTAGCTTTTGGAAACAATTTATCGAGCAGCAGCTGCTCCGCAGCGGTGGGAGTTAAGATTTGATGTGCCGTTTGGTGCAGTGCAGTTAGGAAGCGATTGCGACGGTACACAAAGCTTCGGGTGTGGCAAATTTGCATGAAAATTATCTGTTTTGTTAAGTGTGGGCACCACGGAGTAGGTTACCGTGATTTGGGGAGTTATTAATAATGTTGAATCTGATAGCGAATTCGACGCGGAAGATCGTTTTATGTTTTATTGTTCGACGGTTTTGCTATTTTACTTTTTATTGGTGGATATTCTAATGAATAACTGTGGTTGCATTAAGTACAAATCATACAGTATATACCTCATATAGTGATAAGGTAAACGAGAAATGTGTAAATATTAATTTGGTTCACTTATGGAAGAAAGCGCGTGAATATTTGTAAACTTACCTTACTACAAGAACATTCTCATCTTTCACATATTTTCAATAATTTCTGGTGTTAATTTTTCAATAAAAACGAATTCCATTTAATAAATATTACCCGTTACGAATATCATACATTTTCAGAGTAAAATATGTGATGAATGTGTCTGATCGAAGAATATAATCCAATGGACACCCATCGCTATCATCGCTGAGTCACTTATACACCCTTTCAGCACTATAAGTTTTTATCCAATTAAATGTTCTGAATCAGGGCTTTAAAAAATTAGACTAAACTGAGTTTTAACATACTACTTATATCTTCATTTTCGCACAAGCGTATGCAACATTCTCTTTAAAAGAATATTTATCTCACAGAGTTATTGCTATTAAAAAAAAACTGATTAAATAAGTCGAAATTCAAACCATTTTACTAATCAAAACCCTTGTCGAAACCCATGTTTTAGAAAAAAATTAAACTATTTTAAAATCTGTTTTGAGATTTTTTAATATACGGTGTTAGCAAAATAAATAACGTAAAACAATTTAATCGTCTGTTTGTTTGTTTAATTGACTGTATATAACCATCATTACACATAACGTTCGTTCTAAAATAATTTACTGTTTTGTGGCAAGTTCATTTCACCTATAAAACAAACACACAAGTAAAGACGATTGTTTCAACTGGTGTTGTTTTGTGAAGCTCCGCATTTGTATCACTCTATCCTTACGATTCGTCATGGTTTGTTCATTAATACGCCCGAGTCTAACAAAGCCAGACAAAAGCCAATTTTCCGACCCATGAAAGTAATATCGCCTGTTGAAAAAAAGAGAACACTCACCATGGCAACATCACCAGCACCAGTGAAGGTAGCCAACACGCTCCGTGCACAAATACAGTGCTCAGCGCAAAGCGTTAGCAACACTGCCAGCAGTCAAAGCCAACTTCAATCGTCGCTGACTCGCCTCACAGCAGTGACAAACATCGTTTCGCGTGTGCAATCAACCCCGGCGAATCGGCTAAAGCTCGGCTAAAGCAGCTCCGATTTTTTGTCCACCTCTTCTCGTACCCCGATCCGATTGTGAATTCGGCGAAAAGTGGCGAGTCCGGTCCAGAAGATTGGCCAACTGGAGGCAGCCCGTGTTGCCAGGGTACCCCGTAGTGCCGATGTAAAAGCCACCCCCTTCTGCCCTGAAGGCGTCCAAAGCGGAAACCGTCGGGCCCTAGCCATAATCGTTGCCCGTTACGGTGGCCATTTTTTCATATCAGAAACAAAATAAACGGCCATCGCGTATGGTAGACATGGCAACAGGACCTGTTTGTCCCGCGATTCACCAAACCTCCGCCAGCTCCCGGATTCGATTACAATGTATTCCACCAGCCACTTGCAGGAGGGGCCCTCCAGCGGGCAGCATTCCTGTCGGGCAGCAACATTTCGATGGGTCCCTTCGGGGCGATACCGGGATTCACATCAAGCTTCATTTGTTTTGCGCTGCCTTCCACGTTCAATGCCCTGCCGTCCGTTGTTTTTACCCACCTTTTTTGTACATACTACACGCGAAATAGTCCGAGAACGGTACGGCTATCCCAGTGGTGTACGGATTCCACGGCATACAGCATCCGGCTGTCAATTTTCACGTGCAAACAGAAAATTTGTTGCGCTCGGTCACGCGAATCGTTTTTTGCGGAAACACAAAACAATGCCCCGACGGTTCTAATGCCTCCCGGAAACCCCGAGACCTATTTTCGATATTTTGCAGAAAGGACGTGATATTGTTTGTAGAGTTTTTCCACCGTACAAGAATTCTCAGAAAAAAATAAAATCAACCATTAAGGAAGCATTGAGCTCTTTGTTTTTTTTTCTGTGCTATTTTTTGTTTGTCGATCTTTCCTCCTTCAAGGGGGATATTTCATCCGGATAAGGACTCAATGATCCGTGAATCAAGTGACACATAAACGCACGCCACGCGGGAATCGACAGAACACGGCATTGCCGAGCACGATGATTGTCAGCAATTTAACGTTTCGCTGGGTTTGAGGTGTACGGTGCGAACGTTTGCAGGAAGGTTTTTAAAAATATGTACCATGTGTGGAGAGTATCATGCGCCGGTTCGAGCCTCGTGGCAGTGCGGTTTGCTGGGTGGTTTCACTCACCCGTGCAAAATGAACGGATGGAGATTGTTTAATTAATTTTCATTCCCATTGTAGTGGAGTGATTGGATGTGTGCGCCTGAGGTTGATGTATATGCACCGTGTGCAATGCGAACCCAACCGTGGGCCACCCTTTTCGTCAGCCCAACCACCACAAACCGCAATTTATTGTTGGTCCGCCCGGTTCACCCGCAAGGTTGATAATTGCCAGGTAAGGTTAGTTCACACATTCGCACACACACTCGGAAATGTCAACGGAAACGATAAAGCTGTAAATTATGAAGAGCCAAAATGGGACGGGAAGGGCCAGAGAAAGTGTTATTCAAAAACATGCCAGTGCACATTCATTCACCCAGTTCACCCAAAGCCCACAGATAGTAAAATATTATCATCCAAAAAGTTCCAACATCCTTATGTTGGTCAATCCTGACTTTGTGTAGTTAACCTCATTAAAAGATTTAAAATTGAGCTGAAAAACATAGCCTGTGAGCTTTCGATACACAGCTTCTAACGGTATGGTTCTCCTCATTGATTATTGAAATGAGATTTCCGAATCCATTACCATAACGCCGCATATCCAAGAGGATCATACCCGTGGGTTTAAGGTTTGATTTGAAATCAAATTTGTTGTGTACTCTTTTATGCCGAAGTCGATGGGCTTGATTATCATTGATCCTCATCGGGGACACTTGACACCATCTTTCGTAAATAAGGTTCAGTCGTTTCGGGCTACGCACGGTATCGTGTCGTAGAAGGTAAGACACAAAATCCCGGCCTACCTAGAACACGACCAGTATCGATCATGTGGCGAACAGTGTCCGGACCGTACGATATTCGTTGGAGAACTGTGCGTACTATTCGGGGAAGACGAATCATGCCGTAAGGAACGTATTTACTGAGCACTTTCATTACACGCGGCACACGCAGTCCACGTACGGAAATCCACCCGTATGACAAGGGATTAGAGCATGCTTCCTGCTCAACAATATCGTACGCCCGAACGTATGCCATACGGCCAATCATATGTTTGGGCAATTTGCGAAAAGCTACAGCTGCTGTCCCGACTGCGTGACCAGCATGTATGGGCAGCTAAAGGGCACGGTAAAAGTGGATACAAATGCATACGACGTATCGAGCTACACCTGATTCGTAGTCGCCAGCGCCAGCTTTTCGGAAATCCCCAGCGAGCGTAGCGTAAAAGATTGAACCGGTCTGGATTTGCTACAGGCAACGCTTCGAAACGTCCTTATACGGTCACTTCCGTACCAGTGCTCGGACTAAAAGTTCTCGTCCTGAAAGGAGACCACCGTACCGCACGGAGATGCCGGAAGCAATCATTGCAACGAAACTAAAACAATTTTAAAATGCCTGCAAGACCAGTGGCTGGTCAGTGGGACGATTTTTGACTTGAACAGACGTTCGTCGTTAATAACCCTGACTTGAAGTAAACAAACGGCACAAATTCCTCGCACAGAATGCAGCACTCTTGACCAACAGGCTTGACCAAGAAGGTTCATTTAACGTTGGTCGACGTGGTGACAAAAGCAAGCATCCGTTGCAAAATGGGAAGTTGTTCATTCCGGGCTCGAGCAGGCAAAAGGGTCAGATAAATGAGCTTTTTCAGACAATAAGCAGACCGATAACAGCGTCCGGCACAGCGAGCGTATCCGATGAGGTGCGTCCGGAAGCAACCCGACCAGAAATTGTCCCACAAATTCTTTCTATAGTTTGAAGCAACCGTTCCAAACACGGACTATATGGATGGCCAAGAAGAGTAGTGCACGATACAGCGTCTAACATTGGTAATTATTCGAAACAATTGCAATCTGAATGCATAGCTCCGACACCGTCACCTCGATGCTATCGGTGCTTTCCTAGCAATATCGAACAGGCGTACGATAAAATGAATTATTAGCATCGGAACTGCAAATGGTTCCTCTTCCTACGATCTGCTCACAAACCGTCCACCCTTATGCTCCACCCTTACCAGATCGTTAGCTTCACCACGGTTAAGGCTCATCTGCCCTTGTTAAACAAAGGGTAAAGCATGCTATTTGTACCGGGCTGCAACAAAAAACGACAGTTATCGCTTCCGGGCCAGTGATCATTTTCTTCAAACTAGCATCGGGCTGCTCCCGGAAATTAATGTAGTTGACCAGCAGGTACCACCAGTAGGCCCTCACATCCTTTTGGATCTAAAACATCCAGGATTTCCTCTTATCTTCAGCACACCCGGTGCCCTATTGATCCTGAGAAAGAATTTCACTTTTCCGGCCAAAAGTCGCAGTATGTCACCAGAATGACCTTTAAGATCAAAAAAAAAACGGGAGCAGAAACCGCCTATGCAACAGAAAATGGAGCACCAATTTGATTCGATTCCGGAAAGGGTATCGAACGTTCAAGGATTTTCTGCTTCTGCCAAATACTTTTTTTCTATACCCAGCTAAACCTGCAAGCTGGTTTGGTTGCGCTCAACTCACCCGGAATGACGCAGAAAGAATCCTACTGCCGGTGGCAATGGGAATGAGCGATTTCAAATGAACTGGAAATGCACATTCGTTCGTTCCGGTTGCGGTCCGGTTCAATTTCATTCCTTTCGCATTCGTCTTCCTCTTCCAGAGTTGCCTAATACAGAGTTGCCAAAGAAACACTTGAAAGTGTCTATTCGAAAAAATACGAACGAAAAAAAAAAGCCGTTGCAAAGTTATGTTTCTTCTGATCTTATTTTTTGTCCGCTTGAGTTGCGCACTTCAAGCGATAAATTGTCAAGCTGTTAATTTGGTATGTCACAATGTAGACGAGATGCTTGTCTCTCTGGAAATGCCAAGATTGAAGGATGTGCTGATAGTGTGATGCCTTTAGATGAGATGTGCATATGAAAATTTGATTTTATGTCAATGATTCAGAAATTGTACATTTTTGGTAAATGAAATGAAAATCGGCTAACAAATGTCCAAAGAATATTTTGATAATTAGCTAATGCCCTTTGTGAATACACCATATGAAAGTGCAAAAACCAACCAAATCTTAGACCAACCAAATTAGTCTGCGGTACAGGTGGAAGTATAAAGTTAAATAAAGTTAAGTATAAACATTATTTTAAATTAACTTAGATTCAACGAAGGTTACAACAATTTAATTATTGTAATTTTGTTCAAAGAATAATATTGATTTTTTTACATAACGATCAATTTAAGCAAAACTGGTGCTTAATTTATTTTTCTACAAGGAATTTTCGACAAATGTTATTTTTCTACAAGGAATATTAACTCTAATCGGATTTGTTGTGTTTTATTCGCCTCATGCGAAGTTCGAAATATATTCTGTGAGTGATTGTGTCAATAGTAATGAAATGTATATTTTCATAGATATTTTATGAATTTATTGCTTTCGAATAGAAATTGTTCGAATTGTTTCGAATATTGTTGTTTTTTATTAAAACTTGTTTTTTCTCTTCTTAGTATTTACGTAAAACCCTATAACTCATTTATATCACTCCCACAGCAACTTGAGTATCCTCACCCTTTTAAATCATTTTTATTTTTTAATAGTCGTTATGGCAATTAAACATGAAATAGTTAAAAAGGATTCTTGGCTAGCGCTGCTGCCGCGTTCCGCCGCCTTTTTCATGATGTGCCATAACCACTCACGGTTCCGTCAGCGCACGTCGTCAGGCATCGTTAAATTTCATGTTATTCTCATGTGGAATGTATGCTAGGCGAACGAATTCGTGAGTTATAAGTTCATTACCCGGCTACCGTTCCTGCTAGAGCGCAGCTCGCGAGCGTGAATAGAATTTGCGAAAAAGCATTCAGTTAATTAGAATGTATTAACATAAATTTCGTACATCGTTAGGACACGTTGGGCTGGCTGCTTGGCTGCAAGTGATAGGAATTCTGCAAAACAACAATTTCTTTCACGATTATTTTCCGAATGCAAAACACGACGCTTCTCATATTCTGTGCATTTTCATAATGTGTATTTATAACGCAGGCAACAACATGAACGAATCGATTAGAACGATTCCTTCGCAGCGAGTATCGCTGCGAATTTAAATGACGCTGCCCAAAAGTGGCCCGGTTTCGCACAGATCATGCAACCCGCTGCCCGTCAATGAACTCTTTCCGAGGAAGCATGAAAAATAGAACCTAAAGACGAGAAAATAAACAGCAGCATCGCACCATGTTTCTGTTTCGCTGGTCGAACAGGTCGAATTTTGCTGCCCTGCCAAAAGGATCATCGGCACCTTCGATGCGTACGGATACGGGCGCCATGCACGTATCACGTACCAATAATCAATTGGCCGTAAAGTGGGTCAAATTCGAAAGAAAAACTATGCTTCTTTTCCGGCCTCATCTTCATCACCGGGCTTAGGCCGTACCTTTGGGCAGAAGGGAAAACTATTCCGTGCGTTTGTGGAGTAGAATAAAGCGCCGCTCTTCATGACAAGCAAGTTGATCACATGATGATGATGGTGATGGTGTTGCTACTACCACCGCTGATGATGCTCGTATCGTGTCCGGGAGTCCTTTCGGTGCTCTCAAGCTCAAAGGAAACAGCTGTAGCAACATGGAACGTGTGGATGTCCGTTATCGCCGGTGAAAATTTTCCTCCTCACGGAGCACTAAATTAAACATAGCAGCAGCGAACGAAAATTTGTCGTCATGATGGTTGGTTTTTTTTTTTGGTTCATTTCAAAATGGAACCGTTTTTTCGGCCACATTTCAAACCCCAAAATCCCTCCTCTGCTACCCACCACAGGTAATGGTATCAGGTGTGACGAGCGTTTTGCGTATGTGAATCGAATACGGTTACGGATACTTGCCGGGGTTCGTTTTTTTTGCGCTTCAGCAATCTTCCCACTTTAGTTGGCTGGAACGTTCGCCCAAATGGAAATGGGCTCCATTTCGCATCATTGTGCCCGGTGTGTTTCGTTACAAAAGCATACCGGGAAGGGGGACGTAGGTTTTTGCTCATTTTCTTATTTTATACCATCATAACCCTCTCCGGCACACGCGCGGATGGACAGCATTTGGTATTTTACAGTGATTCGTCAGTGATGAGCCAGTCTGTCCTTCATCGCTCATCATGCTTGTGCGGAGCGGGAAGGGTGTTCTTAATTTTATTCCTCTTCCGGACATATGCTACCCATGGGAGGGTGAGCGTGTAGTCAGATGGTAGTTAATACGATCTGAAAGCGCCCATGTTGTACGTGTGCTTGATATTGTGGAGGGAACGCAAAAATACTTCATCAGCAATGATAATTTGAAGTAGAGAAAACCCAACCTTCTACTTAACACTAAATAAGAAGTCAGTCCCTATATGAACCATTTTTAGTACAATTTTCTGTACAATTTGTGAAGATTTTTTAATGATTCTGAAGGTACATATTATTTTCATGAGAGAAAATTTTTAAAACTTTTGGAAATTAATAGCAATAATAAAATATTGAATATATTTTTTGATTTATATTTTTGATTATAGAAATTTAGCCATAGAAATTCGAGATATGGAAAAATCAAACTCATTGTTATAATTTATTATAAAACAAGAAACTGACCAAGGCTCGTTTTTAAGTATCTATTACAAGTGTTAGTTATGTGTTAAGCATTCCTAGATATTCTTTGATGTTTAAGAAAAGTTTGAACGTAATATTATTTGAAACATGAAAAATAGTTCAAACAGATTAAAATTAAGACATTTTTTTTTTATCGCGATCTTACACAATTCGCCCTCTACTTCCGGAATAAGACACCTGCTTCAACAAATTTAAAAGTACTGTTGGAAGCTGTCTAATTAGTAAAAATATACCCCTATAATGTTGGATAAATCTAATCAATTTACTCCTCTGTTAGTGTAATTGCTTTCAAACTGAGAAGAAAGCAACGAAGGCAACTTCCTTAAATCCTCCCGGACTTGTAAAATGGATTAGTTTTGATTTCTTTCACCAAGTGCGACGTATGACTTTTTCATGCCGATAACATACACACATACACATTCTTTATCGCTCACGCTGAAGGTAAACCAGCAGGTTGCTTATGAGTGTGTATGTGTGTGTGTGTGTGTGTGTGTGTGTGTGTGTGTGTGTGTGTGTGTGTGTGTGTGTGTAAGGTGTGTTTTAATTAAACTTTCCCTTCGAGAAGCCAGCGGTTTTGTTTACCAAGAGTCCGCTTTAGGTTCCCAGCAAACAACCCCAAACTCTTCTGCTATGAAGAATGCGAAGGAATGAGGTAGGGACAACCCGGTTTAGGTGTGTTTTATTTTACTTTATTAAATTTCACCAATATTCTAAGCCACTGGGTGCCTGGCGGGCTGGAAGTTTTCGGTTGCTCCTTACATATTAACGCTTGTTTGTAACATTTTAAGCGTACTTTGTAAGGAAGAGGGAACCAAGATGCCGGGGCATCATGGTCAGATGATCTAAGTGTTACCTTTCCGGCGTTCATCGTCCGACAAGGTAGAGAAAATTGAATCTCCACTAAAGGGAAAAACTCCATTCTGAAGTGATAAAATGTTATCACACTAACACTTCGCGGCAACGGGTTGCTTCATTTACGTTGCACGTAACAATGGCCCGAAGGGGTCAACTTTCGCTGAACCGGTATCGATTTCAGGTGGCTCCTTCAGGAGCAGTTCACAATCTTTGGAGCTTAGATAACTTCAGTTTCAAAACTTCCTCACTTTCAGCATTGTTCGGCAGATAATCGGGCACGAGAGGATGGGAGAAAGTAATGCTAATTAAAGTATCATTAAAGGTGCTTCCATCTTCCCGATCTTCTTCGGAGCAGGCCACCTTCGAGCTTCTCTCGGTGATATGCGACTCTTTCCTTATCCCTATCGTTCACGCTCAGCGTAAAGGGGGGAAAATATTCTAACCCTGTGTTTGCGCTTTGTGTCGTGTTTTGTAATTTAAGATGTAGCGCGGCTCGTTACGAGAAAAAGGTAACCTTAATTACCCGTGCTACTCGATCGCTTTTTGGTTCGGTGCGAGTGAGTTGGTGTCCTCTCGCGTTTTCTTTATTATTGTTTTGAACACTTTTTCAAAAAAAAGTCGATCGACTGTTGTTACTTATGAACATTAAACAAGGTTTCTGGGTAGGGTTTGCGCCAAAAGTTGTCACTTTTCATTAGAAATTTCTCGCTCTATCTGCAGTACTCCTTCCGTCATGTGGCAGAGAAGAGGGTAAGGATGAGTTGGAGAGAAGCAAAGAAATAAGCATTTAAGTCATGCAATTAGCCACCACGTGCCACGTACACTGCTCTAGTAACAACGAATCACACTCGGGAAGGAGGTGGAGGTAGCAGAAAACATGATTTTTATTTACTCTGCAAATGTACGTTCAGTGGCGCGGCGTTTGGCATCTACAGCCACCAACCACCCACAGTGTAATCTCGGAGAAAACACGAACCCAAAAACCTCGACATGATTGAAAGTGACGACAGCCTAGAAGGCTAGCGTGTTTCGTGGCACGGGCCCAGTACAGCCTCGATTGCTTCCGACAGTTTCGGGCGTTCGCGTCACGTTCATTTATCTTTGTTGTGCATTTTTGTCGTCCCTGGAAGAGGACGTGCGGAGCTAGGTTTGATCCGTTTTGCGATCAAAAACATCCCAAAATATACAAGCAGGTCGGATGAATTTCCTCACTGCGCGTGGTGAGTTACCATACGGTGAACAACAAGTTCCAGTGAGTGGCTTTGCGTAAAAGAGCGTTTCTTAATAAGGGCGCACAGCGCAGACTCCGAACTCTGGCAGTCAACATCGCGGGGGGTTCTAAGTGAAAACCATACCACACGTCGACGGTGAGCGAGAGTTAGTAGAAAGAACGCCGAGCGCAAAAGAGTGCCGGAAGGAGCGTTGGATTAGTCAGATCTCTGCCTACCGTTGGCCACGCCGGTGCTAAAAAACCCTGTTTCGGATTTTCCCGTCTGGCCCGTCTGTTACTGTCGCGGTATCGTACGTGTGTGAAGGTTTGTGTGAAAGTGTGGTTGTGATTTGGCAATGTTCGTGTGTCTGTTTGGGGTTAGTGTCTATGGCAAGGGAATCTGTAAAAAAAAAAGAAAAATTGCACAGACACGTTTCCCACCCGGTGCTCCGTTGGGAGAAGCGTGATTTTGTGCGTATTTTTACGACGTGTGATAGGGAGAGCGGGAGAACGTCTAGGGCGTTTGATGAGATATCCCACACCCAGCACCCACATCGAGTGGGAGTGGGTTGGGAGGGGTTTTAAAGTGGAAATACGTGTGATTTGTTTGTGTTGAGTGTGTAACGAGTTTCGCTTCCTGTCTTCCCGCTTTTTTTGAAGTGTCGTTCCAAGAGCAAGCCATGGTTCTCGAAGCCATCTTTTATAGGAATCGTTTCGCTCCAAAACACGGCAGCGTCTGTCGAATGCCGGCCGTCCCCTTCTTTGTGCATCCTTAACACCGTGGCTTTTCGTAATCTAGATGGTAGACTGCTAGCCTACCACGGTGGTGTGTTTGTGTGCAACTGGCGGGTAAACAATGCCGAGCACAACACGCTTCCTCTTCAGCTCAATCAAGGCAGGCCTAGCAAACAATAGTGGACCCATCTCCGCGGCTCGGGTCCCTTACACAGGAGCAGTAGCAGCAGAAGAAAACCGTTGCGAAGCCGGCGATAATGGTGTGTGATAAAAAGTTCTGCACCCAACGTTGATGACCCCACCAAATGTCCTTCTTGCCCAACCGAAGGCTCTTCACAGAAGAGCCCAGTATGCTCGGCTACATCCATTCAGACCCATTTTTCTGTGATGGGGGATGCTGATGGGAAAATGGGACCATTTTTCTGTGGAGCTATTTCGGCCGCTATGAATTATACTACAAACGGGAAACTTCATCCAGCACCTACCACAAACCGGATGCCGAGTTTGCTATCCGAGGCAAAACGTAAAAAGGAAAACAAACACACGAATAAGTAGAAATCCTCCGGATGCACCATGCACGCCACTATCGCTGATGGCAATCATTGGGCAAATGTGAAGCAAAATAGAAAATTAAAAACCAGAAATACTAGTAGCTGAATCTAGCAACGGTTCCGGAAACGCGCTGTCCCAAGCTGGGAAGAGGAAGTGGAATTTCACATCGGGAAACCCAGCGCCCGGGATGAAGTTCCGGTTCCGGAAAAGAGGGATTTTAAAGCCGGCGCCCGGTGGAGAAACCTATCATGCTCATAATCAAACTCCTGGCCTGCAGGCTACCACAGGCACTGGCTGTGGCCGTGGATGCGAGTATGAGTAAAATACGTGATTGTTATTTCAGCCGGTCA
Source organism: Anopheles farauti No. 4 (assembly GCA_000956215.1). Classification (NCBI taxonomy): domain Eukaryota; kingdom Metazoa; phylum Arthropoda; class Insecta; order Diptera; family Culicidae; genus Anopheles; species Anopheles farauti No. 4. The sequence goes on along the minus strand of JXWZ01004819.1, from coordinate 1,632 downwards.
CTTACTGGTAGCTGCCCGGCCTTTCCTGGGGTCGGTTTGGTGGTTTGTTCGGAAGCGTGAAGGCAAAAGTTCTGTCCTTTTTTGTGCTGTGTCAGTGAGTTTGATAATTAAAAATTTCACCCGTACCCGGGAATGGTATTTTCTCATAACGAAACTGCAATTTCGCTCGATTTCTGTGCCATGCCACGGTTCACTTCCGGCTGGGCTGGGCTGATCGACGATAACGACCAGTGCGCGATAAGGTATGGAGTCGAAGAGTGAAGAATTTCCCATTCTCGTTCACTCTCTCTTGCTTTATCTTTTTTTTACTCGTCCAACTCCAATTGGAATTGCTGGTGAAGAAAAATACGACGCGAAGCGGATTTTTAAAGTACAATCAAAGCAACAACTCGTTGGTGTACCGTACCAGGAACGATAGTATGCACGCGGTAAGGTGAGCAAAACAACTGGCACGGAAATCTCATAAAAATACAAAATCCATCGGTGTTAGTTCCCGAGCTACGGTGCGCACTGGTTCCGCGAGGGATTTCCACGAAGAAATGAATCCTGGCGCTAGCCGTTTATCGACGATCTAGGATAGAAGTGTGTTTGTTTTATTTTTGTTTTCCTCTGTTTCCAATTCTAATGTGTATTTTTCTTACGTCTGTGTGTTGGTGTGCGCGTTTATTTATATTACAGCCACCTAGCTGTCCAGCTGGAAGCGTTCCCAGATTATATGGTGGTTTGTGATTATACGGTTTATCTGTGGTTTTAAGAAAGCGGAAGCAAACGGAAAACAAATCATAGGAAGTTTTTATCGCACTGGTGGTGCAATTTGTGAAAGTGGCGCTTAAAAGGGCACCCGGGTGTGCAACAATAGCGCGAGGCGTGGAGTGAAGCGAAAGAAAAATAGTGTGAAAAGTTTCAATCCAGCACGAAAGCTAGTACGCAACAGGAGGGGTAACTCCGAGGTGAGATAAAACCGAAAAGTCCAATTCGTTTGGCGCATTGTCCGGTGAGAAGTGTGTATGTGTATATCTGTGTGTGTGTTTGTGTGTGTTGAAAGTGGTGGCGGGAGGCAAGCAAAATAATTCATTTATCACACGCAAGCCCGAAGCACCGTGAATCGTGAAATAACAGCCACGCAAACAGCCGAATTAACGCCAGCGGTGTGTGCTCTTCGGCAGGGAGCAAGTGCAGCAGGAGCAGTGGATACGGGTTTCGGCCGCCGAGCGACGAAATTTTCCACCCGGAAGGACACCATCAAATTTGAGCCGGTATTATTTTTTCTCTAATTGGATTAAAAACCTCGGCTTTGGCGCCCGAGCATCGAACCCCGAAATCGTAGCGAGCGCACGTCTACACAGCAAAAGCATCAGGTGAGCAACGGGAGATGCTTCGGGATGATTTTTCTCATTTTTAACACTCATTTTCACCACCTAGCTGTAGAGGTACGGGGATACGGTAGAAGGTAAACAATCTACCCTGAAAAAAAATAACTGAGACAGCCTGAAAAAGTCGTCGCGTGACGAGCATTATTGACAGTATGACTAATGAGCGCGCAATCGCGGAATAATGCGAAAAAGGATGAAGCCCGCGAGAAAGGTTTTCATAGTGATGAAATGCAATGCTTTCTGTTTTTTTTTTCATAGG